>VZUA01091518.1:12983-24104 GCA_013401035.1 Horornis vulcanius
CATGGCTCATTAACACAAATGATTCATGATATTTTAGTGATGAAACAGAAGTTTTTATGCTGGCAATATACCTTTAAATCTGTTTCTGTTGACAACTGCTTTTATCTATCTATAGAATAATAATTAGCAACTTCAAACAATAACAAGGCTGTTTTATGGGAGGAATCACGGCTTTATTCCCAGCATAAAAATGGAGAAGCTGAGACAGATGAAGCGATTTTATATCCCTGTGAGGATTAAGTGATGGTCAGAACTTAGGTTTGGTTTTAAGCTGTAAGAAAGTTTTGGTTTTGGTGTTGTTTTTCTCCTTCACCTTTAATACGGCAGCAAAATAATACACACAGGTGTACAGGTGATTTGTGAAGAAAGTAGAAATCAGATTTTTTAGATAGGAATTACAGAAAGTGGTAGATGGTGCCAGAGGGTCCCTTTCCTTCTAAATTTGTACAGGTATTTAAAAGAGCATAACCTTAGGGGTGTTTTTTGTTGTTGTTGTTTTTGGTTTTTTTTTTTTTTTTTTTTTACTGGATGGGTATCTTTAGATGCTTTAATTCCCTAAGTATGGTGTTATATTTATTTAGAAGAAAATAGCTTAATGAATTTCATTTCAATCTTCTTTATTTTAATTTGTTGTTGATAAATTAAAAAAACCCCCCCAAAACCATCAGGTATTGAAATGAAAATCCAAATTTAAAAACATGCAAAACAGGAAAAACATGCAAGCTTGTAACTAGACGTCTCTAAACACAAGACATCCCAGGCTTCCATTTCTCACATCTTTCAAATCTTCAACCACCTCCCACTGAAATAAATTGTTTTTTTCCCCCTGAACCCTGAAGTTCCACCGAGTTCATTCTATACAGCATCATGGAGAAAATATAATAATAAAATCCAATAGTAATAATACCAGTTGTCATGGATGTACAGAAAAATTTGTAGAAGACACCTGGAACACTTAAAATAACATATTTACGTGTCTTCTCTGCAACTTTAACACAGGAGTAAAATTCATGTCTTGCTGATAACCTTGGTGCCAGAATGTCACATTCTCTTTTTATTCTCCTTTCTTTTGCAGTTGGAAAAAAAAAAAAAAAAAGCACATTACAATCCTCATATGTAAATTCTATAAGCTTTACTGTTCTCCTCAGGTGTGCATGCCAAGTTTTCATTATGAAGGCTCCCTGCTGTGAAAAAAAGGTACATTTTCACTTTCATGTGTCTGTTCCTTTGTGGTAGAAAGGCTTGAAACATTAATGAGTAAACTAAACGAAAACTGTACAGACATTCCTGCAGGAAATTGGGTAAGTTTCTGATTCTGAGGGGAAGAAATTCAACTAGGTCAATAAAATCGTGTGATTTTGACGCTGTGAAGTCAGTTGTCACTAAGGAGTTACCCGTGCTATTTTTATTCATGTTAATGGCATTTTTATGCCCTGGTGTTTTGTTTTGAAGATTTTATCCCACTGAACCAGAAGACACAAAAAGAAAAGAATATTTTTAAAAAGGGCATGGCAAAGAAAAATAATTTATTCACAAGTTGAAGGCTGATATCTGTGATGGTTTTTTTCTTTCTCAAATGATTTTACTAAGTCATCATTTCATACTACCTTGAGTTATGTTAGAAGCAACATTAGTGACAAGTCTGGTATCTTAATTTAGCAGTCATTATTTACAACTATAAACCATTGTACAATAGGTTATATGGGTGTATTAGTGACAATATATCTTTAAGTCCAGTGTATATAACAATACTCTTAGATATATAATCAAAAGTAATGCTTGTTTGCTCAGTAAATGTTAATACTTTTTTAATTAAAAAAAGGAAAAATAATTTGTCCTTTCATATATTTAGGATGTTGATGTGGCAGAGTTCACTGGAAGACTTACAGTATAACAGATTTAATTGATAATAGGGAATTTAAATTTTAAGTTGATAAATAACTCATTTGACAAACTGATAATTAAAAAAAAAACCAAAACAAACCAACCGAACAAAACCCACCAGCCACTAAATCTTCCTAGAAATTGTGGTTGTTTGTTGAAGAAATTGCTTTGACATGAACAGCCAATAGAAAAATAAGAAATCGGTTTTCTCTTGCAGGAAGCGTAAACATTTATTTTTCAATTTCATTAAATAACCAACTCTTTTTCTGAGCTAGATCTAGGTTTTTAGTTTTCCCAAGAATGAAGCAGAGATACAGGCAAAGATTCAAGTAAGGAGCTTGCTGTAGACTGTTCAGTCTCACCAAGCATATCTCAGCGGAGCATCATAAATTTATTCCAAAACAACCTTGGAGCCTGAGATTCTTCACTCAGAATGACAATGAACTCTTGTCTAAGAGAGAAAAAAATTAAAAAAGAGAAACTACTGCGTCAGGTACCTCAGATTCTTAAATGCTAATGAAAATATGTTTTATTTATGTTTCTCAGAAAAGGGAAAATTCAATACAATATTCAATATTTGGGACATAATAGGAACTCAATCATCATTCTGTATTATTCTGGTTGGTTCTGTTAGCTAGACTTGTAATAGAAACAGAAGAATGGTGGACTTTTTAAGGAGAATGCTGGTTATTGAGCTCAATGGGCTGATAAGCAGCTGGGAGGTGCCAGGGTGTCCTCCTACCACACACCCTGCTCAGTGTGCCCAGAATCTGGTGGCTCCCACCCAGCCTTCAGGCACCACTTCAGCCTCAGGACAGCTCCTGCTGGTACCCACCGAAGGCAGGATTTCCTTCACTGCAGCATCCTGCTGCCAGTCACACAGGACAGAAAATGCTGCTGGATTTCCCCTTCATTTCCCTCAATTAGGTAAATATCTTTGATAAGAAGATAAATTAGACCTCAATATCTTATTTAAGAAGGAAAATTAGACCAAACTTTCTTGCCGGTCTTTCAACTGCAAGCAAGTTTCCCAATTTCTGTGTATCTCATGCAGCAGCCTGTTTCGGGGAGGAGGTGTACCTGGTCACAGACAAGCAAGGATCTCTCTGATAACACTGTAATGTCATAGGATCACATCTGCTAAATATTACAATCGTACCTTTTTTTGACAAACATTTTTAATTACTCTCCATTCCATCATAAGACAGATAATTTTTTATATTTCACAGATGGAGAAAGTGAAACGTAAGGGTGTTAAGTGACTTGACCACATACAAACTCCTGGAACTGGCAAAACAGATCCTGATACAGGAAACTACTGGAGCCGATGCTAAACTTCCAGTATTAAAGCATTCAATACAAGACAAACATTTTAACAGAAGGGCAAAATACTGCATGGAAAATTCTCCAGTCTCCTATTCTTCAGCTACTACAAAAAAGGAATATTTGCCTCAACTTGCCATCTAACAGCTTGCAAATAACCCCTGATATACCTTACAAAAACGTTTCACTCTCTGTTGTCTTCTAACTTCTCCCAGATAATACTGATCCAAGTTCTGGAGCACTACTGAATCTGGTGTAGTGGGAAAAAGAGAGCAGACTTCGATTTTTTAAAGATTTATATCAGTGCTTGCTAAGGGGTAGGGTCCACCCTTAGGCAGGCATACTGCAAGAAGAATGAAAGAGCCAACAGAATAAAAAGTCAGGCAATGTCATTAGGTGTCCTGTGAGTGATAGGTTGCCTGGTTCCTGCTCTGCTGGGTTGTTTGGGCTGCTTTGCTGTGGACAGCAGTTTTATCAGCACTCAAGACTCAGCTGGGATAAACATTCTAACTTTATCAAGATCTGGACAGCAAATCTTCTCAGGAGAGGTTTTCATCGGGTCTCTGGTAAATTGTAGTGTTGGCTGGTCAGAAATACCTGAGAAGCTAATGCTTCTTGATTTTCTCTGCCCTTGGCAAGAAACGCTGAAGAGTATTAACATTTAATAAGTGTAGCTCACACTTCTCAGTAATTAAGAAAAGATTCAGTTCAGTCCCTGCTTGATCATCCATTTTGACCCTTGCTGTAACTCCAAATTTTAACTCAATAAATATGTCAGTACCACATTTATAAATGAAAATTTTTGAACTTGAGGAGCTTTGGCTTGGAATCCTTGCATCTAGGATACACTTCTGAGCATGTTCATACTGAAGCACGTTCCTTTGTAAATTCCTGGGACTTGATTCATCCCTTCCAGCAGAGTTATGGAAAAGGAAGTGCCCTATTTTAACCACATAGTATGCATTGCTCTAGAACACCTTTCTGCCAGTGACCACCTCTACAATCTGTTATCTCTTATCGGCTTCAGTTTTGTTTTTCAGGAGAGAACTCACAGTGGAGCATTTACCTGGGGCAGCCCCACTCTCCCCAGCCAGAACTGCTGGTATGTTGGATGATGTCCATCAAGGATGGCAGGATGATGTGAGAGCCATGGCCAGTTTGCAGCACTTCAGCTCCCCTTTAATTCCTTTTTCTTCTCCAGCCTCTCAGGACTTAACCCACAGGTACAGGAGTCTGAATAAACAACAGCCAAATCTGCTCATGCAGTATGCTTAGAAAGAAATATTCCATTCTGATGTTTGTATCTGCACATGAATTTTGGCACTCGAGAGACAGATAAAAGGAAGCAGGCTGAAAAAATGTGTGAAAGGGGGGGAAAAAAAAGTACAAAGAGTAGACTTGACCTTTTCCTTTTTATACTACTTGCTAAACACTCTATATTGTAACTTAGATATTCCATCATGTTGAAACTTTTTTTTGAAGTTAGGTACATTGAGATGGCCTCCTGAGTCCCACCCACCAGTAATTTAATACCAACACAAATTATTGGGGCTAGTAAAGCATTAAGATCAAGGATAACCTCTTATTACATGTCTTTTGGTGGCTGTTATTACAAGAGCAGGTCCTATGATATGAGATGCTGTGCCCCAGAAGTTGAAACCGCGTTGAGAGAATACAGAGGAGAGAATAGATATGTCAGCAGTAAGATCAAAAGCTGATCAAGTGATTAACTTTGTAAAAATAAACCAATACTAAATATTAAAAATGCATAAATATTTCCCCTTTTCCAAAAGGTAGCATGGAAACAATTCTGACTACACATAATTCCAAGACATTGTATTTAATACAAGGGTTTTAAAAAAAGCCAAACCCTGAATAAAGAAGATACGGGATTCCTACCAAAAGCATTGTTCCTTGTTATCCCAAAGATTTTAGAAGTATGTTGGCTGCTTTGATCAAGAGAATATTTTCTTTCCTGAAATGTGGTTTTTAAGTAACACATGTGCTACTTTCTATGATCTTGATGTATGTTGGAAAACAATAACTACTACATATTTATTTTTAGATGATAAAGTAATTTTAGGAGGCAATACTATTAATACTGTGCAGCATGTACTCTAACAACAAATGTGACTTGTTTGAGACTAATTTCTAACAGCAGAACACAGTGTTTGAGGAATTAAAGGTATTTACTGGGAAGCAATTCGAGCTAAAAAGCATTTATCTTTCATTTGCTTTAGAAAAGAAGAATTGTATAGTGTTAAACTCCTTCAACCTACATGTGTAAAAAAATCTTTCTCCTATAATAAAGTCATCTCATCCTAGTTCTGCTCATGTAAGATATGAGTTTGAACAGAGTAACATACTTTATTCACTTCGTCTACTTAACTGCATTCTTCTTTCCAACAGCTGAAAAGTGAGTTTAATTTGCTGATGAATATAATTAGAAACAAATGATCCATTACATTAATGAGCCGCAGCAGGTCACTTGGCTATGGATGGCACCGTGCAAAGGTTATAGTTCAGGGTGATACTAAATTTCTGACAGTTGCCCACAAACCTTTATGCACTAGAGACACAACAAACACCCAGTGCTGGTCACAGAGGGGACTAGATTTCATAGCCCACCGCTGTCTGCAGAAGCTTTAGTTCTACAGTTTAACAATTCGTAATTATCTCATTTAACTGACAGCCACATAATGAAGGGCAGCAACTTAGTGGTCAGGGTGTGAGAGCAGGCTTTTCACAACTAGCATATTTTCTCAGATAAGGGTCAAAGAACTCATCCCAAAATAACATTCATTTCTCAAACACTGGGGAAAAAAATAAAATGGTACAGTAACACGCAGTCTCATCTATATTCTCAAAAGGAGTTCAACTCACAGAAGGAATCTTAATTTCATAATATTAATATTGATAAAACTCTAAAAGGTAAAAATAGCCAAATGAATGACTTAACTTATTGGTATTAGATAGTGATGATTTTGCTTATGCTGTTTTCTTTGACTAAAGTCACCTCTAGAAATGTGTTACCGGCAGAAGCCAATCCTGTATTCACTCCTATATAAACACTTTAATCTAGGTATTCTAGACATCCACTTTATTTTAGGGATTAAAACTGCAATAATCAGAAAACTTCTCCTGAACGTGGTCTGAGCTCTGTCAGAAGTTATCATCCAAGCGCACCGCAGGCGCCGAGCTGAGCCAGCCGAGCACGGGATCCGCCTGCCAGGGGCTCAGGGCCACGGAGCCACCTGGTCCGGGATCACAGCTGGATCCCAGCTGGATCGGATCTGACCTAGCTGCAGGCAGTGCTCGCGTGGGGCAGGGCAGGCTCGGGCCGTGCATTCTGCAGCTCACCTCCAGCAGAAGGAGGCAGGCCGCTGGCATCTGCTGCACCAACACAGCTGTTTCTGACCGCCGGCCAGCAGCAGCCCTGCGCTGCATTGGGGAGCCCTTTTTTAGTTGCGCTAAATGCACAGCTCTCTAGAGTGACTGCAGATAGGTTTAGGGGAAGTACTCATTCATGCATTGTATTCTTTCCCTTCGGCTATCTACAAGTTGTATTTGCTGTGAAAAGGTTACATTTAATAGATGGTTAACTATTTTTAGACCGTGATGAACTGCCTAATTTGACTGCTTGTTACTCTTATTTTTGATTTGTATTTGATCACCTAGGTCATGCACCTTGAGTGGACAACAAACACTTCAGTAAGGAGAATAATGGTAGAAAAGCACAAATAACCAATAGTGAATAAGGAACATTCTTGTTCACACACAAATGCCCTTGTTTGCACATGAATATGGGGGTTTGTATGAAAAAGACCCATTCGCCAAACATCCATGTGAAGGGAAACCCATTCAGCATGAATGTTTGTGAACACTGAATAACAAGTGGATGAACAAGCGTGAATCAAACAGCCGTTCAGACTTTGAACCAATGTTCGCAAACACTGGTTTGCATTATTCACCCGGGCCTGTGAACAGCCATCTGTTCGATAACTGATAATGGGGATGGAAGTTGGGTTGTTGGGTAGATATGGCTCATCAGGGAGAAAATGGCTATCTACTTGCAGGATTTCTGCTTAGTCTGTTGCAGGCTTAGCCTCTGTTCCTTTTGACCTGTGATACAAGTTTATCTTCTCCCTCTCCTGCCAAAATGAGATTTTGCTTCATATATAATACGAAATAAATGTGTGTATGCAAATATACATTGCCAGAAGCATACCTACACACACACAAATGTGTATACATATATATATATATATATACACATATACACATACCATTACTAGGTTTTACTTAGTATTTAAAAGGTATGTTAAATTTAGGCACTTGAGTGTCTTTGTGACTTGAGTGTTTAGCAAACGTTTAAAACTTAGATATACAAAGATAAATACCTGGGCAGTGTAAAAATCTGATATAGGTGTCTTTAGATTCAAACCCAAACGAATTAACATTTTCCAGAGTTATAGCCATCTGCATATAGCAGAAAATAAATCGGCAATTTGCTTATGATTTTATAACTGTAATACCAAAATCAGTATTTTCAGATATCAGAACAGACTTTGAAATAAAAGTTTGCATCTTGAGTCTCAAACAACACTTCCTCACAACTATAAACTCTTCTTCACTTCCTCACTAATATGAACTCTTCTTATCCAAGAGGTGTTAACTTTGCTCCACCTTTTAAAAATTGCTTTTATGTGAGAATAATTAAATACAGACAACAAGTCTGGATTGGTTGGTTGCTGCAGTATATTTATTCCAGGTATTTCAATGAATAATGAGCATGATTAGATATATAGAGAAGTGGTAATTGCTTTTGTTCTTCCTATGGTAGGCTGATAGCTATATTTCTATGCAACTGATTTAGTGTAATTTATATTAAATTCTGAAACCTTTCCAAGTGCTTCTGTTGCTTTTCTAACCCTTACATAAAATATTTCTTTGGGTTAGAAAGCATCGAAATAATGTTTTCATAAAGTGTTAATTTCTATTTTTGATTTCGGGCCTCAGCTTCCTGTAGTCTTCAGAGTGCCCTTTATCATTCTTGGGAACAGCTCATTCTGTTTCAGGGCAAGTAGCAAAGGTAGAGAAAGTCTAGTATAATACATAATAAATTTCCAGTCAAAGTGGGGTATTTATCAGCTATGTTTTAGCACTTGTTTAGAATGTAACTTTTTAGTTTTATCTTTGCTGTGTCCACCCTGAAGATTTCTTAAAGCTAATAAAGCCTGAGTGTACCACTCAGAAGAATGGAAATAATTATAAAAACAAAAGTCTAATAAACTAAGATGACAGCTGCACCTGGTTCCCAAAGTGTAGTTTTCTAGTTTTTTGAAACCTCGCTTTGTCAACATAGCTATAGGCTAATTTTACCCACATAAGATTCAATATTTGCTCATTTCCAAGAACTGGGGAATCAGGTCCCTTTGCACAAACTTTGTTCTAACAGAGCAATGCTATTTGCAAACCAGTCGCTCCATTCTTATCTATGAATTACAACCTGAGCATGTATATATTATCACAACTCAAATAGACAAAGGAGAAACAATTAATTAAGAATTTAAATTAAAAAACCCTGAGCCTAATTTCTATTTCATTTTAAACCCCATATCTAAAACGCATATGTACGTTTTCATAGTGACAATTTTAATAACAAATTAACAGACTCGTTTTAAGATTAGAGTTGTAGCATGGGGGGGGAGGGGATTTTTTTAATGCTGTTGATTAAAACATATACAAAGAAGTAAGAAGCAGTCAGAGTGCGTTCATTCTAAATTGCAGTGGTTTTGCAGTGGCCCTGAGTATGTAAGTAAGTAAGTAATGATTACCTCCCTTTTAAAATTTCTCTTGCAGAGAGCGAAGAGATAGGAGTAATAGCAGCCCTGAAGCAGTCAATCAGCTGGTGGGAAGAAGAAATAGCTTGATTTAGGAAAACAAACACAATGCAAAGGTAATGGCTGGAGCTATTACCCAGCTGATGGGTGATAAAGCAAGACAGAAACAACACTGATCACGAGGAGATTCAGTTTTCAGCAGACCATTTAGAGGAACTGGTTTTGTAGGTGTTTTAAGAAATAACGGATGGTTTTGATACTACGTAGATTTTTTGGTACTCAGCTATTGAAAAAGGGGTTGATTTGCTTTAGCTTTTCCAGTAAAACCCACAAATTGTCAAAGAAACACAGCTACCCGTGAAAAATGTTTATTTTTCACAAACCTTCTTTTAAAGAGTATTTTTTTTTGTATTTATCTTCGCAGCTTTCTAAGGCTTAAAGCATTTTGTGAAGAACACAGTTCTGCAGAAGCCCCCTAGACCCTCCTGTTTTGTCAAAAGCAATGAGGGACCAGTGATACCACTGTGTGCTCTGTGTGTGTGAGCATAGAGTCATAGAATCATGAAGGCTGGAAGAGACCTCTATGATCACTGAATCCAACCATCAACCCAGAACCACCATGTCCACCACTACACCACAAGTGCCATATCCACATGCTTTTTGGACATTTCCAGGGACTGTGATTCCACCACTTCCCTGGGCAGCCTGTTCCAATATTTNGCAGCCTGTTCCAGTATTTGACCACCTTTTCAGTGGGAAAAAAAAAAAAAAAATCCCATTAGCCAATCTAATGTCCCCTGGCACAACATGATGCCATTTCCTCTTGTTCTATTGCTTGTTACCTGGGAGAAGACACCAACCTCAATTTCTGACTATCAGGTCAGTTGCCTTTCAGAAGAGCAGGAGCCTACATAAAAACGATTAAATATTTGTGGTTTGACCTCTTGATAACTGCTGCATTTTCAGGGAAAGTAGAAAAATTTCTTCCTAGATAAAAACATGGATCGCTTCCTTTAGAATTGAGTCTGAGTGTTTCCTGTGTTTTTGTCAACTAAGAGGGTTTAAAAATCTGTGCATCAAGTAACAGTTTTAGTCCTAGTCCGGTAGTAAGATACTTACACAGTCTTAAAGACAAGCAATTGTGAACAAATAGGTATTTTCCAAAGTTTCCAAAGCTTTGAATGGCCAAGCTTTGATTCCTTTATATACAGTAAGGGGAAGCAGGGGGTTTCTCTTGTGTCTTGTGGGCAGAGCTGCCCCCACCCTGGCCGGCAGGGAAGTGCCTGTCCCCAGCTGATCCGGGGTCATGTTGCCTGGCCCGACATGAAGGCTCTGGTGTGGCAGCGAGCATCCTCGGCCAGGGAAACCTGCCAGCCCCAGGGCCCAGACGCCTGCTGAGGATTTGCAATGTTCTCTCTGCAATAAACTTGGGCTTAGTGACAGTGTTAAATAATAGCTTTGCTGACTTTCCATTGACTGCCTGGCTTTTGTGGTTTTACACAGCTCCTTTCTGGGATACTTTTCTAGCCTTTTCCATACCTGGTTGTGGGATAATAATATTGCCTTTGATTATGGCCTTGGCTGCTCTCCAGCTCATACCTTGGAGTAGGTTACAGTGCTGTCAGAACCCTGCAGAGCTCAGTTCACAAAGAGGCTTGTGAATGGAAGGGCACATCTTTGGGGCTGGATGGAAATCCACAAGGACAGGGCGCTTTCAGTGGTGTCTGCTACCCCCTGCAGCCCTCCCCAGCACCACCCAGGACACCTTCCTCCTCTCCTCACCTTTTACCCAGGTGAAGGAGTGAGAAACTAGTGCTGCCTACCACTGAGTACCCTTCGATGTAAATATTCAATGCGTATTATGTTTGTTTTTTAATTGGAGAAAACTGTTCTAATTTAAGCCCTAACCCCACTCTAAGTAGAGGCAAACTGTACAGCCATTTGGTTCTAGTAGCCATCACCCCAACATTAGTCTTACCAGGACAACAAGATATTGTTGTGGCTATAGCCATGAGCTACTGTAAGAATCACCAGACTTGTTAACTCCTCCTAGTAAAACTCCCTAGAAAAA
>VZUA01091518.1:24141-56847 GCA_013401035.1 Horornis vulcanius
CCCCCCAAAAAAACCACCCCAAACCAAAAACAGTGAATTATTAGGTATTTACCTTTACTATGTTTAGGAATGTAGATTGCCTTGGTTGTCACAGTTTCTTGCAAAAAGACCACGTTAATCAACAGGTATTTGCTATCTATGTCTTTATTTAGGATTGAGAAGAAATAGGTTTGGAGTGACAACAAGTTTGGTTTTCCTCTTACTTGCACATTTGTCAAGCTGAAATACACTAGAACTACTGCCAGTTGTTCATTGACCTTAATGGGTAGAGAAAGAGGCTGTAAAAACTCATATCCCTACAATTGTTGAAGAAAAACAAAGCTGATTTGCTTGTGAAGTCACTCAGACCAAGGATAAAATCTGAGCAAGTTTTCCTTGGGTTGGATTTCTATTTCTGCAATGAAGTATTTTCTTTTTTTTATTTAGGAAGTTTGTTATTAAAGAATAGCTAGGAGCACAGATGCAAAAGGAAATGTCAAAACAGATATTTTATGATTGATCTTTAAAATATAAAATGTATTTTTGTCTTTTTATAGCAAATACAGAACTAACACTAAAGTTTTATGTTCTTATTTCTGTGGTTAGAATATAATTTCATTTTTTTTGCATTAGCTCCTAAGATTCGAAACTCAAATGGATTTATTTAGCAGCAATTTGCTTAATACAAGGAACATGTTGCTAGGTATGGAACTCTCATTTAGTCAAATCATCATCCTGAGATCTTGCCATAAAACTCCCATCTTCAATAAACAAAAATGTGTTTATAGATACATGTGTACTACATTATGCATGCATGTATATGTATAGGTGTATATCTACATATATACTTATATTTATATTGTGTATATATAATATACACTATATATAGTGTGCATATTATATACATGTATATATGTATATACAATGTATATTTATATACTATGTATGTATATCATATGTGTGTATTATATACATATATATATACACAAGATTAAAAAAACACATACAAAACTAGTTCATTTCAAAGAATGTAAACAATTCAAATAGCTGTTGGCATTTTTTTCTCTGTTTTCTTCAACACAGAACACTTTCTCTGTCAATCTGAAATTCATCAGTACCATTCAATAAAGTTTCCATGATATGCAGCTGCTGTGTCATCTATATTACATTTATTGCAAAAATAAGGCAGAAAATCTTTGGGAAAAACTGCTCTAAAGCACAGCTCACTTTACAATTATGTGTGACTTGTCGGTCGGATCAAACTATGGGCAAAATCCCAGGGAGTGATCTAGAGCTATTGCTATCTCCCAGTAGGAGAGGACTATGTGTGCACCTCTTGGGTGCAGAGGAAAACTTTTGTCTACAAAATTCCAGAATTCCATACTCTCAGGAGGAAAATGCTGTCCACAAGGCATATATGTTTTTTATATCTGTGAGGTCTTCCTAGATGGTTCTCTCTGACTCTTCTACCTCTCTTTTCCACACATCCAAGGGATGAGCATTCCTCCTGACTTCTTCTATTTCATTTTGTCTACTCTAAAAATGTTGTTTTTTCTGATTCCATTTCCTTTTCCCAGATGGTTATAGGACATGTATGAGTGTTGTCAACACATCCTAAATGAGCTTCTTTCCTTGAATCTTCTGTGAAAGCTGAGGGAAAAGCTCTTACTACTCCCATTTCTTGGTCTTTTATTGGATGAGGAAGTCTTAAGTCTTCCCCTTGAAAATGGAAGAAAACAGCCCTTATTTTGCTTACCTTAATTCTTCCCAGTTCCCTCTCACTGATGCAGACAGAATGCCAAGGAAGCAGCTGCTAATAGTGGTGGAAGAAGATTTATTCTGTGTATCAAACTTCTGCCCTTCTACAATAAAATACATAGTCTGTTGTGTGCATTATTAACTGTACTTGCTCAGATTCTAAATCATCTTCACTCTTAGCCTATCTATAAGCAAATGATAGTTTTATGTTAGTGTTAATGTCAATTAAAACACAGCTTTTACTCATTTACGGTAATATTTTGAAGGAAAACTGAGCATGCTTTTACTTAGGCTTTAGTAAAGTTTCTTAAAATAAAATATAGGCAGCAGTAGGATACAAGAGTGAAATAGGTATATCCTTCAGGAAGCTTGTCCTCTCTGCACTTAGAGTTTATTTTGTTCTGGCCTACTGATAACATATTTGGCTGGAGTGAGGAACATGATCAGTTCAAAGTTGGTCTGGTAAAATCAATTTTGTCCACTTGAGTAAATGCATTACACAAAGAGTGAGAAAAATAAAGACAGTGTAATAAATTCCAGAATTGACAGACTGTGTAACAAAAGCCCTTGAGAGACCCTGAACACGTGTGTGATGCTGTGTGCCCGAGGTCCCACAGCACCACAGTGTAGGTATGACTGGAGAGCCAGGGACTGCTCAGCTGGTGCCTGCAGAGTTTATCTCAGCAGGAGTCACGGAATGATGAGCACCAGGGAAAAGCAGGAAAGAGTCTTTGGTGCTGACACTTGGATCAAAGAGCCTAGCACTGTAAAAAGAATTTTGTGCAGTTTTGGCTGCTGCTTGTAGATCTTGACCTCTGCAATTTCTCATTGTGGTGATTTCCATGAGATAATTTTTTAAAAAAATCTTTTAATTTTGACTCTTTTTTAAAGGTCATTATGTAATTTTGATTGGCTTTATCAATATTTTTTGTCTTAAATTACTTTTTTTTATCACTATAATGTTAGTAATGGCTTAATGGATTTGGTTTGTGTGCTTTTTGTAACCTGGGACTTTTGAATAGGCTGGGGATAGGGGACAAAAGTGCACTAAAGCAAACCAACTCCACAAAAGATTCAAGGAGAAAAACTGAACCAGATCTAGTAATAAAGTAGCCTAAAATCTAATACAGCATTTAAGAGATGTTAAGCACTGTCTGAGGAATCAAGGGTTAATTTGTAGTTGCACTTACAGCTGATATTTCATTTAGGATTTAGTTTTATATCCAGCCCCCCCGTGCTTATTAAAGCAGTTTCTGAACATTTCCTCTTGTCACCCTCCCCTCTGAACAATTTCCTGTCACTGGTATGGACTGTCATCCAGTGATACCAACTCAGAATCAAACTATTCAATTTCAAAGCTTCTTTGTGGATTGGACAGTGATGATACTCAGCTAACATGTAGGTGAAACATGAAGCCCAGTGACCAGGTGCATTGATTAGCAGAGTCCAGGGAAATTTCTGCACAGGAGTCGAGCTGAAGGGCTGCAGTGGGCAGGGAGCTTCTCCTCCTGAGGTCTGATGCCCAGCTCCTTGCCCCTACCAATTAATGCTCACTCTTCAGTATAGCAGAGGCAATAGCTTAACTGGTCTCAGAGGTTTACAACCACATGAAATTAGTGCATTTTTGCACTTTGAGTGCCACACTTATAGAATTAAATTGTGTAGTGATTAACTGACTGGCCAAAGTGTAATAGTTCTTAAAACTGTTACCTGTGAGTGCCCCACTCCCCATCAATTTAAACCATTGTAGGAGCTGCCTTAGACTACAGCTGACCTTGCCTAAGGCTGTGGAAATGCATAACTGCATAACAAATGTGCTTCCTTCCCTCTTTACAATCCCTACCTCTTATTTGTCTGCACTTAGGAGCCGACGTGGGGGATGTGTCTACCTTCCTCACACATCAGCACCCACCAAGTGTGCAGGACTGTGCTAACTAACAACGCTGCCTTGTGCTGATTCCTGCTGCTAACATTGACCTCAGAAAAATAGTTCCTGATTTCTCGGCATCAAGTGGAAAACTACTCCCCTTTCACAGGAGCTGACCTGGAGAAAATATGAGATAACATAGTTAGAGGGAAATCTGCAGCTTTACACTCAGACACTGGTCAAGTCCAAGGCTGAGTGAGAGGTGCTTTCCAAACCTTCCCGCACAATAAGAAAAATCCTGCCAGGTGGCCATGGATGCCTCCAGTCAGGCATGTGCAGAACTGTGGAGTTTCTGCCTGCTCTTCCTTTGCTTTGTGTTTCCTATCTGGCAATACAGTGCTCTAGTTGAGGAGTTTTGGCTGTACTCAGCAGAAGATCCAGCACCTTTTTATGACACTAATTTCTTATTTACATTAATATTTTTTCTTTGTTCATGGTTAATTCAGCCTCTTGGTTCTTATTTAAACGTTTGAGAGGGGTTTTTTTAGTATGCCTAATCCTATTTCCGTTGCAGTGCTGCTGGTACAACATGGAAGAGAGGAAACTTTAGTTAAATTTCTTCTCATTGAAAGTCTAGCATCTTCCAGTAGAAAACAAACCTCACAGAGTACCAAACATATTTCATAAACATATTAAACCACATAACTGATTCTGGTTATCTCAGTTGGAACAGTGTGTAATAACTTCAAGATCTGGAAGCATTGGAAGAATAAATAACATAATCTGTAGAATATATGACACACTTGGGATAAATTTTGCCATTGTAGCGGTGCAATGCTGACACTGCTGTCATCCCAAATTGATGGGGAACATCTATGTGCAACAGTAAGCACAACCATTAGTTGTCCAAAACAGTTCACAAGTATTTTGGGGATGTGGTATACCTCCATTTCTGGAAGACCGTGACATGCTGATTGAAACAAGCTTGATTTTTCTGCATGTGCTAAAAGCAAAGCCTCAAATATTTGAAGTTGCTGTCTGTGAACTTCCAGAGATCAAACTCTTCAAACCCCATTCATGGTGAGTTAGTGCTTTGTAACAATTTTACTTTTTCAAGGTCTATTTAAGGTCTATTTATTTCACCAGTTTGATGCTATGTGGGAATATTATTATGAAGAGGGTGTAGTGCTGAAGGACATAGAAGTGCTTTCTCTTTTATCATCCCTTTCTCTCTATTTATCTTCTTTTTTGTAATATTTTACATAATGAAAGGTTTAGCTGTTTGTTGTTCTGTTGATTTTGGCGGGTTTTTTTTCCCAGAAAACAAAACAGATAATTTCAAAGAAGGGTGCTACCACAAAGGCCTTAAAATAATCTTGGCCATTGCTAAGATACCCCAGGCAAACACTAATAAGAGCAGGCAAGATAATACGAAGAAAGGCTGGAGAGGACACAAGTTCTGCCAAAGCAAACAGTCAGAAAAGAAAATCAAACACCCTCCCTCTCCTTCCCCAGAACGAACATGTAAATTCAATTGCATTTACAAATAAATTTGCTTTGGTTATGCTTACACCTTTACATGTGTGCTTTACTGTGAGTGACTGTCAACATTTACTTATGTAAATACTGAAGACCTGTGATTTTGATCTTTGTATATGCAAATATTTACGCTGAAATTCTTGTTGTAGGATATCACACCTCTGGAACCACCAGCTGACAGTGTTCCCTCCCACCACGTGTCACAGCGTCGGCAGAGAAAGGACAAAACCAGTCCAAGAAAGACTTGACTGTGGGCTTTGAATGCAGGTCAGGGCAAGCACTTCAACCCATCTGGCTTCTGTGATGCCAGAGCTGGAAAACTGCACAGCAGGAAATTTGATTATACCCTTGGAAGAGTTTATCTGGGATGTAGAACTCAGAGCTTCCCTAAATTCTTTGCTGGAATAAATAGAGTGAGACAGATAACATTGTATTGGGAATCCCTCATTCAGCTGTGCAAACTGCCAAGGGAGAGTCACATTTGAATTCCTCACTTTGCCCAGGTTTTTCCTGAAAGTGGTTTTTGGGAAAGGTGTGTTTAGCTCAAAAAAGGAAATTATATCACCATTCATGGCAAACTCTAGGAACCCTCTGTATTTGTCATATAATGAAGAAAATCAAAATTGCTGGGAACTTATCTAGGTCAGCATACTGCAGATTTAGTGTACACAAAACAGGCAAGTACTTGCAGTTCTTTCAGACAACAGAAGAAAATGCACCAGAAAAAGGTAATAAATAGTTTACTGCTGCAATCAAGTGAAGGTAGTTTCAGTCTTTTCACAGGTAAGTCCAAAAGCAGGGATGGTACACTGCATCACTGGCTGCTTCAGAATCATTTGTTCAACATCTCAATTTGATTTCATGTGTAAAATGTTCTGTCTCACAAATTAATTTGCTCTTTTATCATATATTGTCATATCTTCTGTTTGCAGTCATGGAGATGACATAATATCCCAAACAACTTTTTATGGGCCAAAAGACTAGGAAGCACAAAAGGGTCACGAGATCCACAGAGGAGAATGGAGAACACAAAAATTCTTCATTTCAGCAGTTCTTCTCTGCTGAAATTTTGGTTTATGAGCCATATACATTCTTCTGAAAGGTCTCTTCTTATTCATATTCCTTTACCTACTCCTTGTCCTGGCAGTCAGCTTCATCCTTCATCCTTCCCAGGTTGGAAGCCTTTCCCTTTTAGCCTGAAATTTGTGTCTGATATCTTTCTGANATTAAAAATGTTTAAATCGTCAATATTTATCCCAGATTACATTATGTCTTCAGCCCTGCAAAAATATCCTTTCATGTTAAGAATCCTTTTCAGGTACAGTGCTGCTATTTCAGCCATCGTTTCCAGGATACTTTAAGGCAGGTTTTGAAGAACATCACAGAAACTGCTAACCTGCAATGGTATCTCAGGCAATAGCCATTTTTTCCAGGCTTCTAAACAGATGGTAGCCAATCCAAATTCAGCAGTGCTAGCAAGCAACACTCAATAAAACTGTAATTGATGCATATGGTACCTGCTAGGCTTTTTAAAAACTGACTCTGTGGCATTAAAAGGAAATTGTTTAAAACTCCTGATAGAACTGCAACTGATTTTGGGGGCAAATCTGTTGGAGATGAAATCTGCACTTCATGCCTTTAACCTCTCAAGAATCCATCTGGTTTTATGTTACAGCAGCACAACTTCTTTCAGCTGAACTGGAGACAAAGGAGCATAACGTGTCTTTTCCATTCTGATCAAGTTCCACGCCCGGTGTTTCACAGAAAGGACCCCGTTCAG
This sequence comes from Horornis vulcanius, assembly GCA_013401035.1. NCBI lineage: Eukaryota > Metazoa > Chordata > Aves > Passeriformes > Scotocercidae > Horornis > Horornis vulcanius. The sequence goes on from VZUA01091518.1 coordinate 31,065, forward strand.
CAGTTTGCTCTCTCTGTAACACAACACGCTGTCACAGGTTGACTTGTTTGTCTGTTGCATAAGGAAGAGGAAAGGAAAAATCACAAGCACTCAGCAAGCACTCAGCTCTGCGTGATTCTCTGATTAGCCCACAGAACGACCTGGGGGAAGGAATGCTTCACCACATTATGAACCACAGTGAGATTTTAATGGAGAATGGTGAAATCCAAGCTCACTTGTTAATTTACACAATAGGATGTGACACTGAAAGTATTCCTAATTTATGTCTGCTAAAGAAATAGGGATAATTGCAGTTGTCTTTTATTAGGTCATTTAATAGATATTCTAGCAATTTGACTTCTGCTCTGAAAATAAGCAGCAATCAGGTATCAGGGAACTGGCAGATGTGTGCCAGCCACCAGAAGATATTTTCAAATTCATCAAAACAAGAGTCCATCTTCCATTAAGAAAATGAATGAGATTCTTCAGCTGAGCAAAAACCTATAGGAAGGTAACGATTAAAGGCATGCTTGCTCTGCTAGACCAGTGTTGCACAGGGATCCATCCTAGCACTAATTCTGAGTGCCACCCAGCAGGGTAAGCCAGCCAGGCTCAGCACTTTTTGCTGCTTCTGAAGTGAGCTTGCCTATACAGTAGCTCTGGCTTCATTGTACTGAACTTGTAATGTGGGGAGGCACACACACAGAGCATGAGAGGCACGTGAGTGGGCACAGAGAGCCTGAGGCTGCCTCACCAGAATTCCTTAGAGGAAAACCCCAGGTGTAAGGGCAATCCAAACCCTCATTCTTCAAGTACTCGAGTTTCAGAAAATAGGGTGAGTGGACTGAGAAGGAAATTGAGAACTGGAGTGGAAGGATGGCTGTTTCTAGTCCTCCTTGAGAAGAAAATGAGACAATAGTGGCAACATGAGCTGCACAGCAGTATTTGACCATTATTGGGTGTTGTGAGTATGACAAAAGACTGTTACAAGGCAAGGAGCTGAAGGAAGGCACTGAGCAGATATGTACAGCGACCCTCTTTTGGATGTGAGGGGCAATATGGGAAAACGGATGACAATGCTTGTTTACATAGTGGAGAAGTGACAGAAATAAAAGTGAGCTGAACGTGGGTGGGAGCTGGCATCTTCACAGTCACACTATGAGAAATTATAGGCAGAGATGGGCTGTGGTGAAAAGAAGATGGCATTGGAGAGATTTCTAGGAGAGATGATGAAATCCAAATCATGAATTGGGAAAATTTTCTGAACAACTGACTACCATTGGGTCTTTGTTTCATTTACCAGGGGAAAAAGATATAAAAAAATAAAAAAAAAAAATAAAAGAAAGGGGATGAAAATTAGGAGACCAAAAGGATTTCTCTCTCACAGAGAGATTAGAGAAGCCATGGTTTGGGGGATATCCTTCAGATACTGTAAGTGAAATACATGTCTAGGCCAAGCAGTAGGGTCCAGAAAATAATCCAAGCTGAACTGGACACCTGATTTATAGGCAAGTGTTAAGTGTCCAAGGTAATGAAAAAAAAAACATGTAGAAGGTGGTCTTGGTAGAAGTATGGAAATCTCTGCTTTAGCCAGCCTAAGCTGGAAGTGATAGCCAGAGATTTGTGATAAGATTTCTAAGAAACAGGCCAAGGTTTTGATTTGGGATAGGCCTAAGGAAGAAAGAAAGATGTCTCTATCCATGTATCCATGGGTCTGGAGCAGAACATTTTTCAGTGATCTCCATAAGGAGATCTCACATAAGCAAGGCTTCAGTGTGAGTTTGTCAACAAAATTTGACATAGAGCCTCCACTGGCTGCATGTGAGGACAACTGAGAAGAAAAGTGGATTTGAGGGATGCCATTATCTCAAACTTTCAGGGGAACAGGAGGAGCTCAGCAAGCACTCTGTGAAGTGGTGAAGGTGGTGGGAGGTACCACCTAGTCCTGGATCAGGTGCACAACAAACTCAGATGCTGAACAGAAAGGAGTCTGTATGTGCAACTGAAGAAACATAGAGGGCTAGGGATGGGTGTGTCAGTTTGGTTTTAAGATGGGAAAGACTGAAATGGGTTTGCCTTGTGAGAGAAAAGAACCTTTACCAGAGAGGTGAAGGGTAATTTGGGAGCCAGTTTATGCTAGCATGTCCTCCAAAGATTAGTTTAAGCTTCTTGGAGCAAACTCTTCATATCTTTGGTTTAAAGAGCAAGAATGCATTTTTAACTACAGCATCTCTTGATGACTATTCCAGTGCTGGAAATGTATAGGTTCAAATACTACAGGTTTTGAAGGTACAACACTTGTTTCAGCAAATGCTAGAAAGGAAAACCTTTGCCTGAGACACTGCTTTGTTTACACTGATGTATGGTAGCCTGTAGGAANAAAAAAAAAGGACATTCTCTGGATATAGAGATCAGGTGTGAACAAAGATAAAACGTTTGGCAGGAATACAGAAGGCTCATAACCTTTGACACGGTCTTACTGGTTCCAGCCTTTTAGCAGACTACACTCCATTAACACCCTGTACTGCTAAGGGTCATAATTATAGTGTAAATCTCAAGAAAATCCGTGCTTTTCTTAAAGTGCTCAGTTCTATACACTAGGATATCCGCTTTTGTTAAAAAAATCTAGTCCTCATACTTAAAAAACAAAAATGCTTGAAAAACATTCACAAAAGACTCACCAAAACAGAATTAAAAGAGAATCATACACGTACTGCTTTTTAATATCTTGTGATTTTACCTTGTGGTTTTTGCTCAGTGTGTTGGCAGCCCTGATAATTTATAATGACAACTGAGCTAAGAGACCTCCAGGGTCTGGCTTACTCTTTAAATGGAGTTTAAAATCATTGTGAAATACCCACTACGGTAGTGGCTCCCAAAATGTTGATCACCCATCAGATAATATTAAGTGCTGCATGGCCCCACACTGTAGTTTTCACTTTGCCTTCACAGTATATTCAACTAAAAGGTGGAAGATAAACCCGCCAAACGATGTGTGAAAAATGTGCCGGCCATAAGGAAACTGAAGGTCCAAAAGGTTTGCCAATCACTGTTGCAAAGGTGTAGTTTTGCTGCAGAGTCCACCGCAGTTGTGTTTCCAAGCTCGTCCCTTGGAGCCGCAGGTAGCGGAGCAGCGGCTGTGCCGAGCAGCAGTGACCCGCTGTGCTGGCATCGGCACCTTCCGTTCTCCCGGGGATGGAGAGGGCAAAACCATTCCCATGCCCAGCCCGCTGCGCTGCCGTGCCCTGAGAACCCTCCTGAGGCACCTCTAAGATGAAGCTCTAGGCTGGGTTAGCCCTGGGGCCCCGCGGAGAGAGAGCACGGTGTGGTTTAACCAGGCAGACACTGGCCCTGCTTCCCCCGTGGGGTGCCGCACACCCGAGCCCGATGCTGCTCCCATTGCACTGTCCCAGTGCTTATGGATTGCAGCACTCGCCTTGCACCCCCCTTTCAGTGGATGGATTCCTTTGTTCATGGCTAAAGAGCTCTTCACTCTGTATTTGAAGGCAGATGGAAGCAGCTGGAGCCCTGGTGGGTCCTGCATGGAGCTCGTCTGCAGTGGCGCTGTGTTAGCACAAGGTAAAGCACCGCCACACTAGGGCTGAGGGCTCTCTAAGCAGGCCGGACTTGAAGCAAGGCTTGGGTGAGTGCTCACATGTGGCTGAAGTCGGTTTCATTCTCCAGATGCATGGATGTATCATCTGAAGCAAGAAAATATTTCAAGCGACCAAAATGTAGCCATACCTGTTACAGGACAAATTAGCTCAGTTATTTCTGCTGATCAGGGGATCTGTAGCATTAGAAGGAGACTGATGAAAAGGTTCTGCCTACCATATTTGTATTTTTGCTTCTCAGTTCCTGCATTGGAATAAAGACCTACAAAGGACTTGGGAAGTCCCAGAAGAATTGGTCCAGGTGAGGGTGAACCCAAACATTTGGGCCAGCATATGAGCAGCCACCATGTCTATATTTCCAGGTCTGGTGGGTACAACGTCATTTAGAAGGTGCAATATCCAAGCCAGACTGCTGGAGTAAGCCAACACCGACAGTGGTGCAGAGATCAAGGACAGGACACGTGGCACATGTGAGCTGTGTAATGAGGACAAGCAGAGAGACAGGCCAGGTAGCTTGGCTAACTGCAGAGTCTGACCCACCGACTGTACTCGGCTTGAAAGACAGTGAGTGTGGAGATCAGACTTAAAAGAGCATTTTCAGTAGCAGTCTTTGCCTTTGAAAATATAGATTTACTGAAATGGAAATAGTTGATAGGTACATTCCCATTTTCACAAACCTTTCCATGGAGTGAAGAAAAATTATAAATAAAACATTCTATGTGATTTCTTAATTTCGGGGCTTTATTGGCTTCCCTGGAGTTTTGCCAGCTTGATATGTTGAGGTTCCTAGAGAGTACACAGTTCTAAGTCTCATAGCGTTCAGATAAATTAGTATTCTACTATATTGAATTTAAAATGTTTAATAGACTGAATTTCCATTTGAGAGCTTTTCATCTAATTTCAAGATGACCAATTTTTCCAAATCCCAAGACTTTTCATAAAAGTGAAATAAAGCTAGCTTTGTCGTCATAGATCACCTGAATGCTGACCTGTGTGGCTTCAGCTGCACCTGCCTTCACAGCCAAGGTACCAGAAGAAGCAGAAAAAGTGATTTATCTTCATTGGTACATACCTAAGACCGAGGAAGGCATCCTGGACCTTTTCCAGCAAAGGAGTATGGGGTGGACATCCCAGCAGATGAAGAGCACAAAGCAGAGGTGGCTGGAGCAATCCTGACACGTCTGCACACGTATGCACACGTATGCTACTTAGTGTCGGTGCCTCCGAAGAATCCTTGCAGGGAGAAAGTGAGGGGGAAATCCTTGTGATTTATCATTCACATTTATCTTGTACTGACAAATAATAAATAACGATGTATGTCTGACAAAGGGGTTCAGTTTAACAGCAACCTTCTGCGGACTTGTTGGTTGGAGGAAAAATGACTGTTATTTTAGCTAGAGAATCACTGCTGCCTGATGGACAGTCAGCATGATGAATTAAATAAGAAATAAATTTTAAAAAGCATCTACTAAGGAAGACAATTTCGAGAGACATTAAACAAAAAGAAGGAATGCAGCTTGCTACCTTATAGGATAAGCACTTATTTAAAGCATTAATTTCTGCTCAGTTCAAAGCAGAGAACCCACAAATGCGCTTCCCAGACACACTATTGATTTCTGACCTACAAATTACTCTCCTTCAAGGAGGGCTGATGTGGAGCACAGACAGTGGGGGAAGAGGGCTGGAGTAGACAGGGTACTTCTCAGCTGCAATCTGCATAATGTTTAGTATTCAGCGAGTTAAAGCACGCAATGAAAGGGAACTGTCAGCGCAATCTAGAAGATATAAAGAAATGAAGGGGTGAAAAAAAGCCGTATGCTAATAATCCACTCAGTAATTAAGTGAAGATCGCTGCCAAGCGCCACTGCCACTTTCAAAGGGTAATTTGTACAGGAAATCATAGAGTCATTGTCAAATCATTTCAGGATAAAAGGAAAGTCATCAACTAAGATAAGATAAATGCTGGGTGTCTGGCAGCATGTGCCCTAGGAAATGCCTTTGCTTTTTTATATTGGAAAAAAATTTTTGCAAAAGTGGGGCTAGAAAAACTTGACATGTTGAAATGTACATTTACTATTAATAACAGAGGTGATATATGCATAGATGCGTTATTAAATAGGTAACTGGAACAACAAAAAAACCCCCTCATCCAGTGAGCCAGCTAAAGGGAATTAACTTTCAACAATCTAATGTGACTTTTAACTTGAACCTTCGGTAAATTAGAGCACACTTCATCCCACCCCCAAAAGAGTGTTTTGCAATTAATACACTTTAATATTCCTTTCTTCTAAGTATGGGATAATCTGTGGGAGAGCCAGTTTCCCACAAGAAAAGATTTTTCCGCAGGAAAAGATTTGTGGGTTTTCAACAGCTAACCTCCCACGGATCCCTTTCAGTGTCTAAATATTGCCATGTCACAGCTTCTGGGCCCCAGGCAGAGCCGAGCGTGCAGCCGGCTCGGCGGTGTCGGGGTGCGAGAAGGATGCTTTGGGGCTGCAGGCACAGCTCCTCTGCAAACTGGAGTTGTTTTCCGCTGGTTTAGATTAGGATTTTGAAGTTTCCCTGAGTGCTCTGGGTGGCAGTGAGTTTTCAAATACGCCCTTTGGGTCGTTAGCACGCCGTGGCTGTTAGGGCTGTGCCTTGTCCGGGCCGGGGGTGGGCAGGGGCTGCTGCGCTCGGCAGCGCCCGGCGGGCAGAGGGGCTCTGCAGGGACCGAGTCACGCACTGGGGGCTGGGCTCAGCACAGCGGTGATGAACTCCCAGAGGAGAACAGGAATTCACCCAGAACATCAGCTTGGGGCGGGGGNGAAAACAAGAAATTTAGCCACTTTAATTTGTCATGCCATTTATTTATTTATTTATTTTATTCTCAAACTAATGAAATATACAGAGCGTATCTCATGGGTAATCATATTTATTTCACATTATATTTAATGATACATGGATTTACTCAAGTTTTTATACCATTGTATAAGTGATTTTGACTATATTACTTTCTTTCATCACATCTTGAAATTACATAGTAAAATTAGACTAATTTCTAATGTATATAATTAACTTTGATGTAATGATATTTGAATTTTATTAAGTGCATATTTTGGCCTGCACTTGACCTATCACAGGTGTACAATTACATAGCTGATTTTATGAATCACAAGAAGGTTTGGGTTTTTTTTTTTTCCAAGAAATACTGTTTACCAGACATGGAAAACCCCCTAATTCAATGTATTTTTCCAGATATACTAACTAATCTTATAAAATGTGAGCAGGAGGCTCTTCAGATGTACACTCAATTTTATTTCATGCCAATTATTTTGCACCTAATTCGGCAATCCAAACACAGAACCCAGATCTGAGAAACAACACAGACTTGTCTCGGTATTTAGCACAGAAGTCTTAACACTCAAACAGCATGAGGGCTTGTTACGTTTTGGAGAGAGTTCTGATTTTTTAAAAACAGTGATAACATTTCAACCATCCAGATTTTTTCATCTGTGACAGATATAGTATAGATCAAACAGTTCAGATCATAAATAATTCAAGTCTAATTTAATAAAAGTTAATGATCTACAATAGAAATTGCTTTATTTCTACTTTTAACTGTTTCACAACACTGTCTGAGAATGAAAAAAAAGCAGGCTGGAAATGGACTTAAAAACATGCAACCCCCCATGAATTTTTTAACATGCTACCTTTCTCAAGGAATAAATTTCAGTGTGCTTGCAAAATGATGGTTTAAACTTTATCCAAAGAGGCTGAGAAGAGTAAAACAATCACATGAAGAACAAAAAAGAAAACAAAAACCCTGTGTCATTTAGATATACATTTCCTACATTTTATTTTCCTCCTTCCAGACTGTGACACTAATACTCTATTTTTATTCCTTTATATTTTATCTTGTCTTATGTGACATTAGATTTTTGAACATTTTTATGTTTAGAAAATATCCTTTTATTGGAAGGTGAAAGTGTTTCTGAGTTATCTCGCTTATATTACATTTCAAAGGAAGTCTCAATAAAAGGACTTCCAGAATATTCTTTTACTATTACATGATAAGGGGTGAACAAAAATTTGCCTTAAATATATTATTTCACACAGTGCTATATAAACCACAAAAATAAAAAGCCTCTTTACCTTTCTGTTTCAGGTCTATGCATATTTTGATCTGAGTAGAGATAGAAGAGGGTCATATCTGTACTCAGCACAGAACAGTTAATCTCTAGGTATTAAAAAAGAGAAAGAAAGAGGCCTGTTGGTGTTTCTCTTGCTAACCAAAAGTGATCTAAAATATACAGCAGCTCAGTAAATCTGATAACTCACTATATTCAACATAGTTTCTGAAGGAGATGATGGCTATTAATCAAGCTTTTATTTCTCTTTCTTTCTTTCTGTGATAGTTCATGTGAAGGATTAATTGGAGTGAAATCTCATCCTGTGCATCTAGGCATGGTGGACCAAAAAAAAAAAAAAAAAGTTTGGGCAGTTGGATGGTTGTGTTTTCCTATACCAACAGGTGCCCATCTACCACCACCTGGAGCAGAAGCTGCTTTTGTGAGTAAGGACCAGGCATGTAAAATCACAAACACAGTGTAAGTAGCATTTTTGTGGAGAAAAAAAAAAAAAAAAAAAAAAAAAAAAAAAGCGCCCCTGAATTAGGCTGTACAAACTCACAGACTTTAGTATTTAAGAGTAGTTCCAGGTTCAATTGGAAATTTGGCTCCAATTGTATTTTACCAATAGGGAAAATTTAGCTGAAAGTTTAGGAGGTGAAATGTTGCATTTCCTGCAATAACAACGATGACTAATTTGCGATTGTATGGCGTATCCTAACAGCTGTGATATATGTTGCTTTGAATTCATTTAGCTGTAACAATATTTGTTAATTTTTCCCTTCAGATGCCTGTTGTTGATATTTTCTAAATAAAGCCAAGGAAAAGAAAACGCCAGCATTTTGAAACGTAAAGCAATCTGTAAAATTAAAAAAGCTTTCGTACCCCCCCCTTCCCCAAATGCATACCATATGCCAAAGCTACTCCTTAACTCCGAGCGACTGTTGTTACTGTAGTAATCAGTCTATGTCAGAGCAATTACCGCCAGCCATCCGTCCTGGTTGTTCTGCAGGGGCTGCATCGCACCGGGAGAGCCGCGCCTGGCCGGAGCTGCCGCTCACGCCGGGGCTGCTGCGCTGGGCAGCGTGGGCAGGGTCAGCGGGGCCGGGCAGCAGCCACGCTGGTGTTGGCTTCACTGGAGACACCAGTGTTGGGAGTGCTCAGACCCCCCACAGGCGGCTGATGCTGGGTACTGAGGAGGAAAATGAAACGCCAGTAACACTTATAAAAATGTGCATCTGCCAAAAATCATCAGATGATGGGGAACCTGGTAATGCTGAATACCTGCTTTCGGATCCTGTCCTTTAGCAGAGATCTTTACTTGAAAACAATTTGCTCTTGTTTCTGCCCTTAAGAACTGGAGAACCTGGTAATGCTGAATACCTGCTTTCGGATCCTGTCCTTTAGCAGAGATCTTTACTTGAAAACAATTTGCTCTTGTTTCTGCCCTTAAGAACAAGCTTATGCAGAAGGATAAACGAGGCCCCCAAGCCTGCATCGTCTCTAACCATCCTGAGATCTTTTATTTTTCAGTACCCACAGCGAGATTTTCAAACACTTGCTCACATTTCACTTTATTAACAAATAAGCTCTGTTAGAGTGGAAAGCCATACAGAATCAATCGGTAATTGAAAGGAGATGTACACATTGATTTGTACATCAATCATATACCGCACTGATTGTTGCACATTATATAATGTTTACCAATTAGAGTTGTTATACATTTATTGTTCCTTTCTTACTTTTTATTATTACTGCAAATTATCTTTTAGAGTAGAAGGAAACACATGATGTGTTATGGAGTCACAAAAGCAGCTCACAGACATTTGCAGAGAAAAGAGCACAGAGCTTATACAGAAGAGAGTAAGTAGGAAACTTCAAATCTTTGAAGAAAACAAAAAACCCTCAAACCCAGAAAGAAGGAATGAAGCATTCAGAAACTATACTGTTGTTATTTTTGAATTCTCAGTAAGGGTTTTCTGCTCTGTTAATTACTTTTACAATACTTGGAGAGATGGCACCATGACTGGAGTGCTTAGGATATTGCAGGTGAAATAATAAATAATCACCTGACATTTCTTAAAAGGCTTGCTTCTTTCTGAGTAGTGCTGTCTTTTATCAGCCTGCCTCGTGCCTTTATCACATTTGTTCTCATTCAGATCAGTGAAGGCTTTCATTTCCTCAACAGTCCCCAAAGCCAGGATTTGTAGCCTGTATTCAGAATCATTTAAAATCAATGCAGTACAAAATAATTAGAGAGACAAAAAAGGTGTTGCAGGTTCCTTCGTTGCGTTAGATCTTTTGACCACAAAATGATGACTGTTTTCGACAGAGCAGCATTTTAAAATAGTGATTGCATGTGTTACCTTGTATACATCGTAGCTGTACTGTATTTTCAGAATTCTGAACTTTAATACAGATAAATACATGTGGGTTTTTTTTCTCAGCAACAGAAGCATCAATAAAAAAAGCCAATTAGAAGAGATGAATTTTTATTACATGCTGATGATTAAATCTACATTAATCATAAACATCCGCAGGCCACCAACAGGGCTTGTTTAATCATTTTCAACCATTTGTGTCTCTTTCTAGCTTCTATTCTGTTAGATTTTTCTACATTACTTCCATATTTGGTATTGGGATGTTAGAAAGTGCAAGAATACTCCTGGGTAATCAGGATTTCAGGCAATATGACTCAAAAAAAATTCACAAAAGAAATCTCCTGGAAGGTTTCTAAACCCATGATTTGATGGGCTATGCAGTTTTATGACATTGTTTGTGGGGCTATTGTGTCAAATAGGGCACTCACTGTATGCACAGGGGTTATTTCAAGTATTAGATAACTTTGAATTAGGTATAGAGATGACTGTATAATTGATATAGATATAAAAGATATAATGGAGAATAAAATGTCAAGAAAGTCTCAGGTGCAATGACCTGGACAATGACTCTACTATCAACAGGAGAATTTTAAATGAAATTTGTTTTGAGCACCATAAAAACCATTGTAAAAATAAAAAAGGGATATAGCATGTTGTCTCATTGCTAGAAGCAAGTAAATAATGCTACAGAAGAGTTCAGACCTAATTGGAAGTTGGAATAATTATAGATGATGATAAGTCAGCCACCAGAGAAATGCAATATTCAAGATGTGTGGTAACAAAAACATTGATTAACATAAGTCAGGACAAGAATGAAAACAGCTTAGAAATACAGCATATAATTTATGACCATGGGAAAAAATCAATATCAACAATAGATATGAAAGGAAACAAAATATTTAGAATTCCCCTCAATTTTTTTCCTATTTCACAGTAATTTTGTAAAGAGCATTTAGTGAACATTTTTTCTTTGAACTATGAATTACACAGAAACTCTGCAGCCTCCTCCATGCCCTTCCCAAGCACTTACAGAAATTTCAGAACAGTTTTTAGGGATAATGATAAATTTTTCCGTATGAAATCATATTCCAAGTTGCCTGGAGCTGATTTTTTTTTCTTTTTATAAGCAGACCTTTCTCGTATGAAAAAAGGGGAGGTGGGGAGAAGGTGTTCAGAAGCCATTTTAGCTTTCTCTTAGATAAATTAAGCCAGCAAAGATGTTCTTGGGAGATTTCTGATAGAAAAAACATAACAGTTTCTGGGCTGTTATTCTTAAGCCATTTTTCATTCCCAACAAAAGGCACATTTATGTTTCACAGTTCTATGGAATTGTGTGCTTCTTCCTTGCTTTGGAAGGGTTTGGAGACTGCAGAGCCAGTGAGGATACCCTGATGACCTGTTCTGGCCTGGGGCTGCACTCTGTCCCACAACAGGACCCTGCCTGGGGAGCTGCTTGTCCTGGTGGGGATGGCTGGGGAGCAACCAGGTGGCAGCTACCTGATCCCATCACCTGGAGCTTCATTCCTACTGTGTTGCCCTAAAGAATAAAAAAGAGATGGGAAGGAACGACAGTTCCTTAGTCAAGAAATTATAACGTTTTTGGACAGACAAGGTAATTCTCTGAATATTGTAGGATTTTACAGAAGTGCATGTCTACATAATATGTTTGTTTCTCAGACTTCAACAAAAGGAATCAGGTATATATAGCGACTTCTGAGTGGGCTGATGTGATCACAACACCAGGAATCTCTCCTTATGTCTCCCAGATGCAAATTGAACTTCCAGTGTGCAGATTTGTAGTGGCAGAGGAGGTGTTCTCTTTTCTAATTTTAACATGCCACCCTCATCAGTATATACTCCACCAGCAGAATATACTAGGCTGAAATCAGTCAGTGTGAAACTATGGGCTTATACTGCTTAAGCTGGCAATTCAGCAAAGTTCTGTGCTCCAGACTGGTCATCTCTGAATTTCCCAAGAACCTCTGTGCACGTATATCATCAAAATATTAACTGAAAACGCTGTTAAAGGCAACATGGCTCATTGACCACATACCATGGCATTTCTGTCAAACAGTTATTTGTGGACCATGCTTTGAGAACCACTCACTGAACCTGTCTAAAATGAAGTGTGGAAAACACTGTAAAAAACAAAGTCAAGGAAATAATATATTGGCAAGGAAATGGAATCTAGCCTGATCTTTTTCTGTCTCAAAATTGCAGAGATATATGATAGCTCTATCAATTGCAATGCCAGTCTAAGTCAGAATATATGGTCAAGCACAAAGAAATAATTAGGGAACTGTCACAGCAGGCAAAAAGAACGTATAAGGAATAGTAAATGAAGCTAAGCTGAGATAGATTTAAAATGTCGAGAGCCATGAGAAAAGTGAAAGATGAAAGGTAGCAGCCAGTCCAACAACATGAATATCATGTAAAGCAGAACAGCTTTTAGTTAAGGTAGGTCTCAGTTTCTTAACATTCTGTGAGGAAAGATTTGCAAAAGAATGGAGCAATGTGTGAAAATAAGAAACAGAAGGAGCAGAAGGAAGACAATATGGTAACACATGGTTACAGTTCCAAGACTTGAGAATATATTTCTTGTACTATATCCCTTTATGTTAAAATGCATTCTGTTTATTCTGGCTCAATGGCTCAGCTGGTATCATAGTGTAACACCCCACCACATGGCAGACCCGAGCTCAGGAGCAGGCTTGGGCCAACAGAGCTTGGGACTGTCACAGAGGTGATGCTGTTATCTTCAGCATTGGATAATGCTGCCCAGGGAAGGGATAGAGCTGTGCATTTCTCTGAGAACAGCAAGAAGAAAGGAAAACATCAAGCAAAATAGGAGAAAATGCATCCCACAGGAATAAATAGACAAAAATATAGACCTCATGTAAGCTGTGCTTTCTCAATGAAGTAAGAACATCATCTTTTCTCATGGTTTTCTGCAGGACTGATACAAGATGCTCACTTCTGTACTGCAAATATTACTCTTCAAAACAAATTTTGTTTTCTTCCCAAATATTTATTGCATTAGTATAGCTATAGGAAGTGGACTGAGATGAGCAGCAAAATTTGGGAGCTAGAATGATAGTTACAAGAACACAAATGCCACAGATAGAGATCTTATAGATCCCTTTCTAACCTACACATGATTAAATATCAGGACTGCATTCTCTGATGGATCTTCCCTGCCTTCGAAGATTTAGCAGAAGTTGGAAGGAAGTATAAATATAAATTAACTAATTTCAGACATCCTGGCATTTTTTTTCAGAAATCACACTTTAAGCATTTTCTGTTTTATGAAGCCAAAAAGTGGGATTTATCTAACCTCAGTGATCTATTGATTTATCAGTTATTATCACCTTGTCACTTATTTTCGATACTGGCTCCAGAATGAGGCCTCTGTCTCCTTTCAGACAGAGAAGCCAATGAAATTAAAACAGATATGTCATTTCCTGGTGATTATTCTCAGGTGAGATGGAGCCTTCCCCTGGAAACAAAATGGAACAGTTCTTAACTCCGTGTATTTGATGCCACCTGCTTTCGTTCTCTCAAGTATACCAAATATTGTAGTCAGAAAGAAATCAAACTGATTTATTCTGGCTCTCTCAATATCAATGACACATTGATAATGAGGAACAAGTGGTTTCCCTCTGTAAAATTCGTTCCTAAGTCTGTACTGTTGTACTTCAACCTGATGAATATTTTGCAACAAATCTCACTTGGACAGAGTGGTTCTGAATTGTAAATTGCTCTTTTAAAATCAGCTCAGTACCTTGCACATTGGTCAATAGTTTTTGATTTGTTCTGTGAGTGGTTTGGACACAGTGTTCACACATATAAATACACATTATTCAAAAATACTTCTTATCACAGTAGTGAGATCACAGGAATAATTTTCCTGAAGAAATAATAATGCAAAACCTTGCCTTTTGAAAGCAAACTGTAACTATTTCAGAAATTGCTCTTTCTTCCCCCATCCCCCACCAAACTTAAATATACCAAGTAGGTATCTGTGAGTTATTCCTGAAGACAGTCTCTGCAAAACATATTTAAATAACAAAAGCAAATGCAAGGTCATAAGAAAAAGAATTTGAGAACAAAGTTATAATTAAGAACTATTTAAATTCTACACACAATTAAGTTTGATCTGAACAGGGAAATAGGTACCTTTAGCCTGACAAAGATGGGTGCATTTGCTTTGCCAGATCTAGGACAAAGCATCTTTAAGACACTGTGCCATTTCTTTTAAGCATTACTTCAAAAATGTGGGAGGAGGGAGCATCTAAAGCAAAATTGCAAATGCAACTTTTGATTGTTATGATTTATTTTTAATTATCCTTTTCTCCTTTTGTCTTAATTGGACAGAGCCAGTCTAAACTTGTTCTATGCAATTAAGAGCAGTTACATGCATAGAAAATTGAGACCTATTTTAAATCTCATTTGGACTGACTCATAGTTCAGCTTGCTACAGGAAAATTAGAGCAAGAAAATATATTTAAAAATCTAATGAGCTTTAGTAAAAATATTCTCCACAAAATGATGTGCTGGGAAGTTTTACACATTCACTTCAAATCATATCAGACAGCGGATCAGGGGAAAAACATTTTGCTCTTACTAGGCTTCCACAGGAGACATCTAGGAGCATGTTATCGAATTCTCTTAAAAATCCGTTCTGAAGTTTGAGCTATTTATTTCCAAGGCAACTAAACAAATATTTTCCAAATAACTCATACATGCGGCTCAGATGGGGGCTAATTCTGTACTTGGTAATTTCCTACCTCTTGCAAACACAATTGGCACCCAGTGTACACAGCAATGCACTTTCCAATAGTTAAGGTAACAAAAACCCTGTAAGGTGAAGGCAGTGCTAAAGCACCTGCATAATGCCCATTAGTGTTAATAGGGGCTTGGGAGAACATATCCAATACCTCCATAAAAGGCCTCATGCAGCTTGGAATAAATGTGCAAAACAATAATAAATTAGTGAACCAGTATGAGAATAATCGTTTGAAATGAACTCAAATCCAAATATTGGAAATTTCTGGGGTTTCATGTTACACATGGGCCTCATTTCTTTGATCCTTTGGCTGAGATGCTTGGGAGGGAGGAAAAGTGCCTGAGAAATCCCATCTTCCCTCCTTGTTGCGTGATTGTAGCTGGTGGTTCAGGACATGAAGGAAGTTGCGTATAGAAGGAGCCATCATTGCTCCTGCTTGGAATAAAATACATCTTCTTGCTCTCCTGACCACTGTCTGCTCTCCCCTTCCCTTCTGGTGCTGCATAAACCCCTGTAAAACCAGACAAAACTGCTCAGAGCCATGTGTGTTCTTGGAGGCTGAACCCTATGCTTTGTGAAAAAGACCCTTTTTCCTACAGATACTTTCCAGAGACTTAAAAAAACTTGAATACAGTTATTTTACTTTTTAGACATTATTTTTATTGATGAGCATCCTTGCGTCCTGTATTCCTCAGTGAGAAGCAGCAGTAGGAACATATAGCAGATTGAGATTTACCATTTTTCCATAAAAATAGAATTTCAAATCCAAGACTCTTAAAAAGAAACTTGAATCTACTTGATTAAGTAGATGTTTGGTTTTTTGTAAGTACTTTTTAATTTCTAAACTCTCCTTTGCTTTATGGCCTTTTTTGCCAAAGTCCCATGACAAGGTTCAGTTGATAGTACAACCTTGTTCATAAAGTGTGAATTTCCATCAAGTCAGATGAAATGTGAACTGAACAATGGAGAATTGGCTTCTCTCCAGTCCTAAATATAACTGCGTGAGAACTCTGTGAAACCTGCCAAGCAGACAGCCCCACTCTTAAAGCAAAGAAAGGCCTGAAATACTTAGGGTCCTTCAGTTTTTCTCATGCATTTCATGTCTTCCCACAGTTTTGAAGGTCCTTGTGACTGATTAGACCCTGACTGTGCTTTTTACAGCCATTTTTTCACATTGCAGTGCTGTGGATATCTTTAGGGTGTCTTCCTGTCACCCGTTCTTTTGCTATTCTTACTAAGCCTTCTGTAGTTTACATATTTTGGAGTCAGATTCTCACAGGTCTTCATGTAAACAAAGCAATGTTTCTGTAACTGTCTATATTGTTTACATTCTTCTCTTTAGGAGGGACAATTGATGGACACTCTCAGACCAGTGGAATTGAAGAGTTTGAACCTCAGTCTTCCAATGTGGTCTCATTTCTGGAAATCTATATAAACTGAAAGTGAAAATTAAACCTCCTCTTTTCCCACTTCAACTCTGCTGTGGTGTCTGCGTCTTCCTTGTGACTGTAGTGCGTCATCTTCCCCTAAACAGGGACTTCATTGTGCCCTGAGTGTTGCATTGGCACTGGAGTGAAACTTCAAGTGAGTGGTAAAATAGGAGGTAGGCAGAGCTGCTGGATCTTGGTGACGTTGAAGTCCCCTGGGACAAGACATTGGCTGGTAACCAGCCTCCAGTGAGGAGTGTCAGAGCCCCGGGTGGGGAGGTCCCACACAGCTGAGGTGTCAGCAGTGTCCAGGGGGCCATCAGGCTGCAGTGATGGGCTTGAGCTCCTCACCTGGCTTTGGCTCACCAGGCACCTATGGCTGGGTCTCTGAGAATGACTAAAGGAGCCTCCAGGTGGTCACCAATGGCCTTGGTGGCCAAAGGACCATTAGTGTCACTTCTGTGGATGATACCAGGGAGAAATTGTACCTTGGCAGCGGCAGACAGCCTCAGACACAGAGCAGGGCTGTGATTTGCCCCAGTTAAGTGAAGCCTGAGTGCACAGGGTCAAGATGTGGTGAGTGGTCCTTGCTGACCTCTGCCAGGGAACATGGAAGTCAATCACTAATGCTTTTTGAACCTCCTGCCAGATATCTTTCTTCAGCTTTCAGCTTTTCTGGCTTTTCCTTGAGAGTGGGAGATATTTAATAAAGAATCCCCTAGTGCTACACTTGTTCTTCCTTTTAACCTGTTCAGTGCCTTTTAGCATTGTTTTTTGCTTGGGCTATCCTTATCCTCTGCCCTCCCTTTGGACAGTTTACTGTAAAGACAGTGTGATGCAAACATGATCTTCCTGCTAACAGGTTCCACACTACCAACAAGCTTAGGATTTAAATTTCAGGCCAAGATTACTGTAGAGCACTCCTCCTAGTTTGTGAGAGAATTAAAACACAGGCAGAAATGTACAGAAGTTGGCTCCTGCAGACAGATTAATAATAAAAGAAAAGCATTGTGACTATTGAACATTTTAAAGGCCCTTATGAAAAAAAATAGCTCATGAATAACTTTCAAAGTGAGAAAAGTTATTCAGACAGCTGGCCATGCATTTCTTGGGACCAGTGATGGATTAGACAGGATAAGAAAATGAGAGCTGTGAGAAGTGAGGAACTGCTGTTCCTGGAGCTGTCCTCTTGGCTCTTGCAGAGCCGGGGTGCCAGGGGAGAGGACTGTGAGTGTCCCCAGCAGCCTGCCCCTGCCATCCTGCTGCCACCCCACACTGGTCAGTGCAGCCATCACATATTCATGTCTCACTTCTAAGTGTGCCAACAAACATAAGGAAGGAAAGGAAAATGGAGAGAACAAAGACAAAAAGAGAGACAGCTCCAGACTTTCTCAGGCTCCAGGACATATCAGTGTCTACGAATAAGAATTCATTCTTATGTACTACTAACAGAGGGTGTATTTGCTGCAAAGGGAACATTTCTGATATGGAATTCAGATTCTCAATGTGAAAAAATGATATTTTGCTTTGAAACTAAGTATCTTTCTTCTCAATTAATTTTAATTATTCATTTAGGTTCTAGCCTTAATTCTTGGGATTAACTAGGTTGCTTCAAACCTGGGAGATCGATACACAAAAAGGCTCCAGTTTGAAGTCAACAGATAGGCAATAACAATGTTAACATTGCCAGGGATTTTACTTATGGCTGATGTTGGATGCAACTGCTGGATCTTAATGGTTAAAGAGTAAATTGAGCTATTAGCGTAGTAAGTATCTAAAATTTAAGGAACAGAGGAATTTAAGACTGGATAACTGAATAGACAATTCTGCCAAATTTGCATAAAGTGAACAACTGTATTTTAAAATTTATCTGTATTTTTCTGATCTTATTTCCCATGAAAAGCTGTTCCAGGAGCTCTTTGGTTTTATGGTTTGAATTTTTTCTATTTGCAGTCTAAATTTATCCTTGGCCTAATACTGTCCTTTCTTTAAATAGATCTTATCGCTGCCTGATATTTATTCCATAGTAAATAGCACTTACATATCCTTTCAGGCTGTGCTTTGATAGGATGACAAACAAAATATTTTAATTTATCTTCTTAGAGATAGGCTTTTCTTTCTCCCCACTACCACCATAACAGTTTTCTGAAGCAGCTCCAGCCAGAACACATCAATCTTGTACATGGATGGCCACTATGGGTGTGCTGTATTTCAGATGAGGTCTTGCTGGTGCCTTGCTCAAGGGCACAAATACTTTGCTATTGCCAGTTGAAATACTTCACCTGACACATATAGGATCTCATTTGCTTTTTTCCCTAACTGTAGCATCTTTCTGGCTCAGAAAGGGAGTTCATCTTATTCATCCCAGTTTGTTTCAACTGATGAACTCAAGATTGTAGCAGGAAAACTAATTAGTCTGGGATTGCATAACCTTACACTGAAATTAAAAACAAACCCTTTCATCTGTTTATTTTTAACTTTTTGCTTCTTTGGGAAATTATATGATTTCCTTCTTCAGACAGATACCCGTGGTGCAGTGCTGTCTACAAAATCATGTTGAGATGGTACTGACCCAAATGTTGCTAAATTTTGGAGATACCATTTCTAGGCATAGTTCAGTTGAGCTCTTTCTGCCAAAATTTCATATTGTCTCAGCAGATCAGCAGATCTGAGCAAGAGCAATCAATGAGCAGGGACTCATTAAATTTTCTCATCAATCTGGTTAACCAGTTAATATTTTTTGTATGGAGGTAAGCTGGAATGGGCAGAAATCAAACCTTTTATTTTGAGATTTTGCTGTGTGCCACAAGGCAGTGCTCTGATCCATTGTTGGGACTTTTGGAATTACAGAAAACACCTTGTAGAACCCAAAATGAGAGTGTGACAGTTTTTGAAGATAGTAATAAAATCCCAATAGAGAGTTGAATTTTGAACATTTATCAGTATTAAAATAAGTCAGACATCTTTAGCCAATTTGAACTTAAAGCATACTAAATTTAAACACTATTTATGGAGCAGGGATCTGATTTGGGACAGTATCCAGTAAAGAATATTTTCTGGTTTTAAGAAAGTACATGGCTTCCTAAGAGATGCTTTCTGCAGTGGAGGTGCCTTCCCTGAACTAAGATGTGATTACATGGGTGGTTTCACCCAAGATCCAAAATGCCAATGCCTTTGTTCTGAAAAGTGGGATTATTTTTTTAAAAATACCAGGTACACATTTTAAAAAGCACTGAAGAATATTATCAAAATGGATTGAATGTCTCCTTTGAGAAATTCAGATCTGTTTAATTCTTCATACATTTTTAGTAAATTCATAATTTTTCAGTGTTTTGAATTGATTTTCTGTGGCCCTTGAATCCTGAAGCTGCCTGTACGTGTGCTCTCTGAGACAGCTAGAGTGGAAGTTTTGAGATATCCTCAGCACTGAAGCACCTCAGTGGCACCATGATATGATGAACTTGTTTGAAGTACAGTACTTTCTCCCCTATAAATACAAAGCCAGTCTCAAATTCTGATTCCTGAATACAAAAGATATCATCAGCAGAGAGCTCTGTTCTCTGCAAGGGTCTTCTTACAGTAATTCTGCTAAGCAGGGTGTTTTTTGTTTTTTTTTTTTCCTTCAGGTTAAGTATATTCCCAGCACTTACTATAATGAAAGATGGAAGACACCAGTTTCAGGAACAAAGGTCATTATTTTTCCTCCAAAAATTACTCCAGTCCAAACCCAAAGACATAATTATGTTGTATGGGGAGGTTCTACCTCTGCCAAACTATGTAGGCAATAGCAGAAGGTATTTCAGCCTAACTTACACATCTGCAAGAGGAGATGAATATTTAACTGAGAGACTAGAAAGCTATTTTATTGCATTACTTAGGGGTAAAAAGACAAAGAATTTACTGTAAAGACAACCAGCTATAGCTGCAGAGGCTGACACAGAGCATACAATTGCACTGAAAACACTGTGGCAACACTTTTAAATTATGGTTAATGGTTTAAGAGAATGTCACAAACACAAAAAGTGAAGCACAGAGTATAAATGAGCCTATGCACAGTCACTCTGGCTACTCAAAGAGCACGTGAGTTTGGTACCAAACAGGGCAAAATGCTGAGGAATCGAGTAATGGAGAAATATGTTCTGTGTATTTGGGAACAATTGGTGTTTAAAAGAAAAACCAACATTAGCCCCATCTAGATGACTGGAAATTGCTCACAGCCCACGGTCAAAGCTGGGAAATGTTGTAGGACAGGAAGATTTACCTCAGCATTTTGCACAGGTACTTTTGCTCTTTGCTAGCACCAGTCCACCAGAGAACTACACTATTCAATGTTTTTGTTTTCAGCCAGGATGACAGGAACATATTTGCAGTTTACAGCAGGTGCCCAGCTAAGTCAACAAAGTGCAAGCTATGCAGTAAAAAATAATATATAAAAAAGGTCACTTTGCCTGTGTATGCCGCTCCAGCAAGTTTCAGTGCCTTACAGAGGGAATATCTGAATCAGTGACTGGAGTGATACTTTGCTCACCACACCATCAGTAAAAGTGTTGTCTCCTGTTTAATGCATGCAGAGACTTTTCAGATGCATGTCAGCTCTTGTCCTGACAATCATTACTACACCTGTTTCTTTGAAAAGAAAAAAACCCAGGCTATTCATTCACAACCTCCAGGTGGTCAGCTTTGTGCTTGTGGCAGAAAGTCATCCTTCCTTGCAGGCTTTTCCAAACCAGACCCCTAATGTCATGTCATTTTACTGAAGGGTAAAATGCAACACATGTCCACCTGGCCCTCTGGCAGGAATGGGGATCTGACTCCATGCCCCCTCCAATGACTACGACTTCCATATCTTCCTACGGAGGATGAGGGAGGTGGAATTACATATGCTATAATTAACTGCAGATGATGCTGCAGAAGATAAACAGGACTGGTTAAACTTGTGATTTAAACAAAAATGTTAATGCTGCTCTCAGGTGCTCAGAGCATTAATAGTTCTTAATTGCTTATTGTCTTTGCAGTCTTACCTGGGACCTCACCCACACCCTTTGCTGCGGCCTCTGGGTCTCCTCTCCTGTGTGCACTCAGGTACAGGGATCAAGGAGCTCATCCAATTAAAGACTACCTAGGGTGAGAAAAAGATTACTTCTCAGCTGAATGAATCTCCAATCTTTGTACACTGAAGACAGCATAAGGAAAGAGGCTCAACTGTGCAGTCTTGGGAAGGATGAGAACAGCTACTTTCTTTGCTTGCTTTGCACATGACAGCCTACCATTCACCTCCTGATCTCTCCTGATGCAGAACCTGGAAGGAGGATCAGTGGCAGCTTCTAAACATGAGAGACTCATAAAGTCTTCCAGTATTTGGGTTAAAGAGTTCACCCATTTTTAGCTTGCCACACAAACATCAGCAGAAGTGTAAAAAAAGCCATTCTGTGACTTTTTATGTTTTCTGTAAGAAAAAAAAGTCTGAGAGTTATTTTGCTTGCACTTTTATGAGTGTGGTTTATCATATGATGAAACTAGAACACTGCCCACAGTAAAAGGAAGCCTACAAAGGTATTTTCTTTCATGTGGTATCAGAACAGTATTATCAGTGCTCGTTACTTCTCTGTAATGTGTGCGGACATTAAACCCTAGGACAAACAGATGTGGACAAGACTGAAAGAATCCCACTGAATCAAACTGGAACATTATAGGATTTGGAGCTCCTGCTAAAGATGGCCCCAGTACAACATGCAGATTTACGGAAGAGGGGGAAAGATTTTCCTTTATAGGGCATGTGTTCATCCCAGCGGAGGAAGAGACAGCACTAGAGAAGAGGCATTTGGTATCATGCCAGACATTGCTGTTAATCCATTCTCAGATGGATTTCCTAACAAATGTCATTTATGGAGTCATACTCTGTGCGTGTCTGCTTTTCTAACTGCTGGCAGTGGAGCCACTGACTCAATTTCAGACAAATTTGATAAATGGTTAGAGGTCTCAAATACAGTAAGAATTTACAAGTTTCATAAAAAATTTTATATATGTATATAATTCAAATATAAATTTGCATAAGTAATCAGGTTGAAGAAAAAGGGTATATCAGCATTACTGCTAGGGGAAAACTTGGATAGTGGACCGACCTGTACATAATATAAAAGAATTTACGTGGTGATATAAAACTGAGGAGAATCTTAAACTGGCTTTTGTGTCATAATAAATGCACAAGTAAACATAAGCACTAGAAATACCCTGAACACAAGCACCAGAAAGCAGGTTCACAAGTTTGGCATCTCCTGGGAATTCCTTCTGTACAGTAAATTTCTGTCATACCGGGTTTTTTTAAGGCACTGAACTACCGAGAAACTGGATGTGTAAGTGTTTCTCTGGTGAGTAATTTCTAAACTTCTGCAGACACCTCTGGGTAAAATAAGTAACCAGTTGCCTAAACAGGGAGATTGAATGATAAACAGCTGAGACACTGCTGTGCATTCAAGCTCTCTTAAATAATCCCAATAAAGATGAGTACCTAAGAAGGGAGTAGTCTTAGTAGTCATATGTAAAAAGCCAGACAGAGCATAGCTAGCAAAGGAGAAGATGCTGATTAACAGGAAGGTGGATAAGATGGAGAATTTCCTCTCTAAGTATAAATGTTTGTTCAGCATGGCAAATGAGGGTCAAGTGCAAGTGGGAAAACCAGAGTCTTTGCCTTAGGAGCAGTGCAACACGCAAAATAATTAATAAAATCCCAGGACTCATACAGAAATCCTGTCAGAGTCACATTTGCCGACCTTTCTGTGCACAGAACAGACGGTGTCTGTGTCCAGGACTGCACAGGGTCTGTGCTGATAGAGACAGGCAGGGTTACTCCCCTGGCCACAAGCCCTCTCCAGCCCTAAAGGCTGGCAATTCAGTCTGCAATTCTTTCCTGCAAGTGCCTTGGGCCATCTCAGACTGGCATAACCTATCACTGCAAAACTGCTTTCTCCAGAGTCTATCTGAAGTTCCTCTACTTACTAAGCTTTACAGTGTGCCCTGAAGGTCAACTGACTCAGACTTCCTTGGAATGGCAATGAGGAATGGATTCCAGGATGGATCTTCAGTAAGGAGGTGGTTCCTGCAGCACCCAGGTATTTTAATTGCTGCTTGAATAGTTCAAGTAGACCAAACAGCTCACAAAAGGTAGGAAAACAAAAGCACTTCACTCACAACAAGCAGCTAATTGTTGAGCCAGTTTGAGACAAATTTTAATTGATTTTTTTTTTTTTATTTCTCCAGACTTTAAACTGTACTTGTGCCTCCTGGAACAAAGGAGAGAAAAAGTAATAGACACATTTATATATATATTCATTAATTAACCATCAGGGACTATGGAACTATAAAAAACCTAGGAAAATTCTGATATAAAAATATTTTTTTTTATCCCTGGTAAAAATGTTTCCCTTAAGGATGGAGGACCAGACTCTGTTTAAAGCTAGAGGAGTTTCTTAACAGTGATTTCATGGGCACTTGGATTTGTGTCTCAATACCTCATTTTCCAAGGTGTCCAGGTATGAGGCAGGTGGTAAGGAGGTATGTTTAGACTTCTGACCACTTTCAGTAATTTGGTGCTTGGTGAACTTCATGTGTCAAAATTCTAGGCTACGTCCACGTTTCACTTTCAGCGCCAAGTCTTCCAGCACTTTGTCACCCCACTGCTTTCCTGGTGCTTGTATTTCAGTTTCACAATCACCCAAAGCAACATCAATGCAAATGTCTGCTAGCAGTGACAGTCCCACCATTTGTAGTGGCCCTTGTGCACCTATCTTCAAAATGGATAAATTGTTCCTGGAGCAAATCCTTTATCTCTGCATCCTTTGAACAGTAGAGAAAATATAAATAACTGTCTTACACAGTGATGCCATTGAGGGATCAACGGGCCAAAAGCAAAGCCAGCTGTATGAGGTTCAATAAGACAAAGTGCTGGGTCCTGTGCTTGGGTCACAACAACCCCAGGCAGCATTTCAGGCTGGGGGAAGAGTGGCTGGAAAGGCCCAGCACAAAAGGACCTGGGTGTGCTGGTCAACAGTCTGAACATAAGCCAGCATGTGCCCAGGTGGCCAAGAAGGCCAATGTCATCCTGGCCTGGATCAGCCATGGTGTGGCCAGCAGGACCAGGGCAGGGATTGTCCCCCTGCACTGGGCACTGGTGAGGCCACACCTCGAGGGCTGTGTCCAGTTCTGGGTCACTCAGTTCAGGAAGGACATTGAGGTGCTGGAGTGTGTCCAGAGAAGGACAACAGAGCTGGTGAAGGGTCTGGAGCACAAGTCCTGTGAGGAGCAGCTGAGAGACCTGGGGCTTTTTAGTCTGGAGAAAAGGAGTCTGAATGGGGATATTAATGCTTTCTACAACACTCTGAAAGGAGGTTGTAGCTAGGAGGAGGTCAGTCCTTTCTTCCAAGTTAACAAGTAATAGGACAAAAGGAAATGGCCTCAAGTTATGACAGGAGAGCTTTAGATTGGATATTAGGAAAAAATTCTTCATTGAAAGGGTGGTCAGGCATTGGAACAGGCTACCCAGGGAAGTGAGGGACTTAACGTGCCTGAAAGTGCTCAAAAGTAGGTATGGAGCTGGAGACACACTTCATGTAGTGGTGGATGTGGCAGTGTTTGGTTAATGGTTGAACTTGACAGTTGCAGAGATTTTTTTCAGCCTTAATGATTCTATATGACTCCCACATAGACACTTCTGGAGAGGCCTGGTTAAAAAATGGGGTTCACTTGTATCCTAGGTAGCTCTAAATAACTGTTTTCCTTTCACTGTTGTGGAATAATCCGCCCCTTACAACTGGAAGCTAAATACAAGTAACATTTGTTGAAAATGCTGAAAATGCTGAAATGTTGATTAATATTTCCAGCCTTTTCTTTAACGTGTGCTAGGATGCTCATATTAAGAACTTAGCACTGTGCAAGGAAATGCGCTTTTGACAATACCTTTTATTGCTCCTAATTAATATTTGCCGAGGACCCTCCAACTGCAAAAACTTTTGAAAAGAGGCAGGTTTCCTCATTATCTGCAGATATTTCACAGCTGATATTCCAACAGCTGAAATGTCAGTCCAATTGCTCCTGTCCCAGGGTGAAAACACCCTTTTCTGCATCTCAGCTCTGAGCTATGTCTGACCCTTGAGAGGTGAAAATGACAAGTAGATTGTCCTTTCAATTGCTGGTCCTTCTTTGCTGGTGCCAGCTGGAGAGCAGTATTACTGCCTCACTCAAATTTAAAGAAGACAAACTACATCTTGTCTTGATGTGTGAAGAAATGCAGATTA
Organism: Horornis vulcanius; assembly: GCA_013401035.1. NCBI lineage: Eukaryota > Metazoa > Chordata > Aves > Passeriformes > Scotocercidae > Horornis > Horornis vulcanius. Next base: position 56,651 of record VZUA01091518.1, read on the forward strand.
GGACATGATAGGTAATGTTGAAGTGGGGCAGAAAGATCTGAAGATGAGGAGTGTATTTAAAGAAACTGAAATGGAGAGTGGGCTGGGGCAGCAAAGAGGAGGCTGAGAAGAAATGTATCTAGCTGGCAAGTGGAGAACATGGAGTGGGGTAGGAGAAGAAAGCTGAGTCTAGTTGCAGGAAAAAAAAAAAAAAAAAA
>VZUA01091521.1:3788-21288 GCA_013401035.1 Horornis vulcanius
CAAATCCAACACGAACAAACAAAATATCCCCACCAACAAAATCCCCAAAACTCTGCAGCTTTTCCTATTCTGTTTGACAAAAGTAGAACATATTGCTCTATGTGTAGCTTTTTTCTGACTTGCTTTCCAACTCAAAAGCCTAAGCTGGGGAACAAGGACAAATTCTCCTCATTTTCTAAGGGAAGCTTGGAAGAGCAAGCTTACTGTAACAGATGTATGAAAGTAGGTCCCAGAATACAATGCAGGTGACCAGAACACAGATTACAATATCAAGCAGCACAGAAATAGCAAGAAAATTGTTAATTTGATTCTGAAGAAATAACTGCAATATGTGTAGGGCAATACTCATATTTCAGCTCTCAAAATCACTCAAAGTAGTAGGCATGATCACAAGCTGCTCTGTAAGGATCATATAACTGAGAGATATTTGAATCAGATATATGGGACTGTCCTTCATAAACCAAGTTGCATTATGTCCAGTTTAGTTTCCACACTTCCCTACAGAACATCATAGGCAGAGAGCTAGATGTGTTTTTACCCTATACATATTAAATAAACCCAATGTACAGACAACAGCTGTTCATGAGCCTTACTCTAGAGCAGGGAAGAGCTCAAATGTTTGCTCCCTTACTCACAAAGACAGTAAAGTGTATCAGCATCTGTGAATAGCCTCTACCATCAGGAGAGTCTTTGTCAAGGATAAACTAAATAAAATCTCCACAAAGCGTGAAAGATCAGTCTGATCTCTTATTCTGACAGAATCACGAATAGTCACTTAAATTTTGAATGCCAGCTCTAATTTCATTCCAAGAAGCTTTCCTAAAGCCAAGATGGCTGCTTGATCAAGAAGACAATAACTGCATAGAAGCAGAAAAAAATAAGGTTTACAGTATGTAGTCTTACAAAAATATAAAGGACAATGTTTGATTGCATAGGTACATCCACGGTAGAGGGTAAGGGCAAGGCTTACATACAAGACAGATTTGTTTCACATACTTGGTTCTGAAATGTGTCAGGACCAGATCTACGTCCAGTGAGAAGTCTCTTATGTAGAAGAAAAAGGTAAGCTTCTTCACCATGAGCATCTCTTTTTGCCATGCCCCTGCAAGGCTGTCAGCAGCTTGGCAAACAGGCACAGAATAGTGAACTTCTGTCCCTCTGCCCTTACAAAGTTTACCTGGCAAAGTTCTTGGTAGAATGAGATTCTCTTCTCCTCAGAAGATCCTGGCCAGACGAGGCATGCAATAACCTGTAAAAATTTACCATTGGAGAAGACAAACCACTAGGAACTGACAAAAATAGACACCTGAGTTTATGGATATTGAACTGGCACAAGTCTCTATTTCTAGCAGAAACACCTGGATCTCTCCACAGAGGAGTCATTCTCATTTGCCACCTCTAAGGGGTCTGATACCAACACATGAAGAAAAAATTTAAAAGTTATAGAAAAAACTTAGCCCTATTCCATTACATCTCATGGCTCTGGTAGGGACCAAGGTGACAAAATTATAGCTTCACTGCCTTCTGGTTATTCCACATTTATGGCAGCAGGAACCAACATCCAATAATGCCACACGAGTCTACACCCAGGCTGAGACCTGGCTGTCTCTAGAAGGATGTAAAACCTTGACACAGCAGGATATATGCCTCCAGTGAGTCAAATTCTACTCTTTAGGTGGAAGGAAATAAACCCAGAGTGATTACATATAGACTCACATCAACACCAGTCTCCTGAAAGCAGAATTTGACTGACTGTATCTTCCCTAGCTGGTTTTACTAATGACTGATTTTTTTTTTTTTAAATGAGCCACATTTAAATCCCCTATCAGTGCAGAAACAACTCTGCATGAGTTGGCACAAAACAGGATCTTTTCTGCTCAGGTTAGCAATGTTCCTGCTGGACAGGACTGAGCTGAAGTTTCCTGGAATCCTAGGCAATGGCAAGTTTGGACTCTAGGACCCAAGCAATTCACACTGATTAAACCACTTACCTTTGAGAAGGTAGGGCCAATGGTGCTTAAAGTGGGGTGAGGCTCAACATTTTGCTGACTGCTGTTGAAATTGGTAACAGACTTTGCATATTATATCACCAGGTTTTTTTGGCTGTATATCACATGCAGTGTTTTTCTGCTTTTGACTTTGAGGTGTGAGGGGGAAGGCTCTAATCATATGGCCTTGTGCAGATGCTCCATTTGCATTTCTATTAATCCAGGCCCTCCTGGAGACGTTTGAGCATAGGCACAGCATGCTCTGCGTTTGAACTTGTGAGAACCCACACCACTGCTTAATAACTTAATACATATGTATAGCCTCCTTCAGCAGCCCACTAGGAGGCAGAAGCAGGGGGAGGCACTATTAGTGCATAGGCTGCAGGGCTCTATGTAAATGCATTTTGACAGGGAGGATAACTTGCCGAATAAAGAACCCAGCTCCTTAGTGCTGGGCTGGTGCTGATTTAGGTCAGAAAACTTGTTTTACCAGAATTTGTACAAATGAGAGCTCACATGGATCTGCTGGAGAATGTTTAAGGTACCTAGCAACTTTGCTAGCAGCACATGAATGTAATAATGATACTTTCCACACAAACAGGAACAAAAAATACGCCTGAGTCTTTGTTCTCCTCTACTTTTACCTTTCCTGAACACTTCTCCTCAGAAGGACACCCAACCCTCTCACAGCAAAGTGCCACAATAACCATAGTAAGTGGCAGTTTCACCATGTTTGATGTGAATAGTTAATGGCTTAGAGCAGCAAACTCTGGATACAACTGGGCTGAGATCTCTTAATAAAAACCAGCTTTCATGGGAAAATACAGTCAAAAGGGAAAGGTTTTTTATAGAAGATACACTCTGGAGCCCATTTTTGCAGAATACTGATAATACAGAAAGAGGAGAGGTGAAAGTCCCACAGATGTCAGCAAAGATGGGTGTAGACAGGGCATCAGGGCTGCCACAGTAGCATGCCTGCACAGCCTGTGGTCTGTCAAGCCCTGCAGATTCCCTCCAACCCCAACACACCCTTATCCATGCAGAATCACCCAAAAACACTTCCAGCCACATTTCTGCTACTTCTCCCTGGAACATCCTCATCCAATTCTGGGTCTGAAAGAACACAAGTAGGGATTTGAACAGGGTTTGACTTATCTCCAGTGAGAAGCAACAGGTGGGAGAAAGAAGGGAGGAAGGACTGATCCTGAATGTCTCCTTTTTTCCTCCTCAAAAAGTCCCACTGTACAAAATAATGCAAATTAAAAACCAAACACCTCTCAAATTTCTTGTCTCCCACCACTCACCCCACCATAATTCCTGCTTTCCAGCCAGCTCCAGCAGATGAAAGCAGTTAATGTGAAACTCTCTGTAAGGACAACACCATAATTTTCCTACACTTAAAAAAGAAAGTATCCCCTACTCTCTCTACCCCCAACATACCTCGGAAGGCCCCGTTAAAGTCTTCTCTATAAGGCCTAGCTCACAGTGAATTTACATCAAATTCCAGGAAGAATTTCCTGGTTCTTAGCTGTCCCATAATAAACAAATTGGGAGAAGCAAGGAGGATGTCAACCTCCAGGACTGACACTGGCTGCAGACAAACAGCCACACAGGCAGTAACTGATTGGGCCATAGCCTTTAAAGTGGCAGCTGAGACAAATGAAAAAATGACATGCTGAAAGCAACACTAAGAGTGGAGGAAGAGCCCAGGTCTGAGAGTCAATCTTAGTCCATCAGGTAAGGAGAATAGATAGGCATGGGGATAATTGGTGATGAGACACTTGAAATTAGGTGTATGATAGGTCCCCCACTGCCCAGCCACATTCATTTTTCTTACACTCAATGAGCACTGATGGGCAGGGGTGAGCTAAGAATATTTCTTAAACCTTTGCATTCTCCTGTCACATTTCCATGACTCCATATATTCCTCACAGACAATTGCCTTATGCAGGCTGTCACCCACACTGCTTCTCTGCAGATGTGTGGCTGCAGGCAGAGCTCGAGGCACAGGCCCTGTTCATGTTCCCACAAGTCTCAGCAAAAGAAAACAAAGCTCAGCCTGCCTGTGTCCATGTCCATGTCCTCACACTAGCACCACGTGCTACTTTCAGCAGCCCAGCACAGCGAATGAAATGGGGGCCCAAGGCATGGCAGAATGCCCATCTTCCTGCCAGTGGGGAGCTCGGGGGGTCTCAGGGGGGAAGGGCAAGGGTAGCCCCAGCCTGGCCTCACCCACACCTGAGAGGGGATGTGATAGATTAAATCCCAGGCTGATGAGCAGTGGGAAATGGCTGTTCCTTCACACTGCCACCCATGTCAAAATTGCACGTTCTGACTTCTCTCATCTCAAAGCCCACAGAAACAGCAACAGGGGGTGGGCAGGAAGGCCAGAAGCCCATAAGCCAGGCTAAGTACACTGTTTTAAGTGGAGCAGCTCAGGGTGCTCTGGCCACTGAGGCAACAGGGCTGCCACAGTATGCCAGCACACACACTGCTCCCAAGGATGGGCACTGGCCCCTGCCTACCTCAAATGTGCCAGGAGGCACAGCCAGCACATGCTCTGCAGGGCCAGCACCTCACTCCTGGGGCTGGTGCTAGGGTCCCAGAGGAGTAGAAAGCAACCAGCCAGTGTTTGGCCTCTTCTCCCCCTTCCAATTAGCAGTCAACAGTATGCAGTTGTCCCTCAAACCACAAGTGCCACAGCTGAAAAAGGCAATGTCCAGCCTCGCAGGGGTGGCTCCCACCATCCCACAGGGGAGCAGCCATTCCCTCCGACACCTGGAGGCAGCAGCTCGCCTGCCTCGCTGGGGCCAGCAACGCCCACTGCTCCCTTTTCTTCGTGAGCTTCTTGCAAATGACGTGAACCCATACTTATTAATTTACATTAAGTTCATTTAACACCAATGAAAGAGACCAGAAGTGTCTAATGAGCAAACTGTAATGAGCTACCAGTGACTGCTAATCATGTTCAGTTTATGCATTCTTGCTTCATTCTTATAGAGTATTATTGTGGAATAAATGCTTTGCTCTTATCTTACAAGAGGAAAAAAAATCTCTAGGTATTGTACCAGTGAATAACAAAGGAATGAACAAGCTTCTGGTTTTCCACTGCATATAACGATAGAGATGCTGTGAATTCTATGGACAAAGTACATGAAGAAGTACCCACAAGTACTGAAAATTTAATTAAAAGTCAGAAAGCCATTGCAATGAAGACTCAGCAGAAAGCCATTTATTTTTAAAATCTAATATATTCTTCATGACTAAAGGCTAAAGCACATGCTGACTTACACATTTAGCTGTAACTGATTTAAGCTACTTGATGATTTTTTTGCGCACAGGGTGGCGCTCAATTTGCAATGGAGTAAATTGGCAGAATTTAATTTGGTGGATTTTTTTAACTCTGCAAAAAGAATCCTCATTAAAACCTCACGATAGGCTGTATACTTTTTTCATCATTAACCAGCCTAACTGCAGGTAAAAGAGATACAATTATGGATTTATATAAATCCTATTGTCAATTTACAGCTCAAAGACTGGTGAGTTACCTCGTTTTAAATAGGTTATTTTTTCCCCTTAACCTTTCTTTGTTTTAATGAGGATTTGGTTTGTCATTGTCAGGGTGCTTGCTTGCAGTAAAGTTTCTCATCATGTGAAGAAGGTGTAAGGAATAAGGATAGAAGACCTTTCACTGAATTTCAAACCCATCACAAACCCTGTCCTGGACATTCTGTCTTTAAATGTTCATCTTTCCATGAAGACAGACAGACCTCAGCTGATTCCTCACACTCTCAGCCCCACAACTGCTCTATCTCATGCTTTGGTGCTTTCCACCTTACTCACACCCAGAGTTTTCTTCTTTGCTGTACCTTATTTTAATCCCATCTCCCACCAAAGCACCACTAAATTCTTCGTTCTGCCTCATTCAGAACCACCAGCAACTCCAGGTTCAGACCACACAGGTTGAGTAGAAAATTGACTGGAAAATGCCACTCAAACCCAGAATCCTAAAAAGATGAGTACAGCCAGTGCTGTCATTGAGACACCCTTCTGTTCAACAGGAGCCCAAGGTCCAAAACAAGGTCCTACATATTCAATGAGGCAGATTCTCAAGTACAAATTACACAAGTTACTCAAGAAACTGAGCAGCCATCCCACTAAATGTTTGTCCTTTAAGAGAATCACAGAATCATTTAGGTTGGAAGAGGCCTCAGAGATCATCAAGTCCAACTTTTGACTGAACACTACTTTGTCAGCTAGACCATGTCCAGTCATTTCTTGAATACCTCCAGGGATGGTGACTCCACCACTTTCCTAGGCAGTCTATTCCAATGTTTGACAACCCTTTCCATGGAGAAATTCCTCCTGATGTCCAGAACTTGTAAGGCTAACAAAATTTCTGGATTTAATTCTTAGTCTCCAAGTAGATTGACAATGTTAAGGAAGAGGAAGGCTGTCACACTTATGTATTACTTCATAACAGCACCCGGAAATGCAACTGCTCCTCTTACCTGACTGAACTACTTCCTCCCCTTTCCTTTACCAAGCTCCTCCAGCAGCTTCTGAAGCATAAGGTTGAAGACTGTAGGGATAACACCAGAAAGGAGCTAGTGGCTAATGTCATCTTCTACCAGGCTGTTACCCACACCCCCTTAATTTGAATGCTTTCAGAAATCTGCTTACAACTTCATCACCCATCTGCATTTTAAATATTACCCTGCAATATACAAGAATGGATACAGCAAGCCAAGGGTGAAGGAATTGTTCCCATAAGTGTACTTAGAAGAAAGAAATGAAAAACACGAAGAAAAGGGATTTGTAAGAGGGTCTGGATTTTAACCTTCCTTGGGGTGAGAGAATAAGCACGGCTAGTACTCTAAGCACTTAGATGTTGAAAGCTGTTGTTTTTCCTCTTTGAACTTTTTAGCAGTTGTAGCAATTAAATGATAAAGTTGTCTTTAGCTCATTAGATGATGAGTTAATTATATGCCAAAATTAACCTTTGTTAAGCTCTTAATAGAAGATCTTTTATCTGAGTAGCCACAGCCTGTGTTAAAATTCTTAATGATCTGGGGTAAAAATCAATAATTTGTATGACTTCCATATACGAACTGGGAATTAAATGTATCTTTAAAATGAACTATAATGATAACCTCAAGCTGAAATTGAAATAAAGATATTCCTTGGCGATTTCAAGGACAACACTTTCACCAGCGTGGAGGCCGTATAAGCCACTAAAGAACATTGCCACTGGGGACAGCTCTCCTGCCTGCAGCACAAAGATAAATCAAGCTAGGACTAAGTCCAAGGTTTTGGTTTTTCAACTGTTTTTTGGCTGCAGCCCTATATTTCACTTTTTTGATCCTCCTATACATATCAATGTTCAGTCAGGAGTGACTGCTCTTGTTAAAAGTTGGAGGAGTGGATTCATTTTGAGAACTTATATACCCCTATCAATGATCAAAAGAGTCTAATCATTCCCCCATGCAGAGAGCTGATAGATGCAGTGCCATGCTTTTCCCCATGTAATCAATTGCTAGCTAATTTGACAAGAACTCAGCAACCCTTCTGTAGTTCTGTTCACATTAAGGCTTTTATGTTTAAGGGAGCAAAAGTTCTATTGTTTGACACTTGAATTGCATGTGTTCAGCAGAAGACAATGAATGTGTTTTACTGAATATTACTTTGTATGACATTAATGAATGAATTGGGAAGATGTCTCATTAAAATGATATCATTCTCATTCGGAAATGTCAATTATCAATAGTTCAGTGCTTGGTTTTTTTTTCCCTTTGGGTTCCCACTTGAGCCACTCACAGAAGTCAAATTTCACATACCTTCTGGCACAAACTCAAGAGACAGAAAACTTTAAAACTGAAGACTGATTTTACTAATGAGGCCTAAAGGCCACTGAAATCCTTGTGATTTCAGCAAAGTTTGGTTCAGGCTTATCAAGAACTATTCTCCATAACCTTGACTTATACTGTGACTATCTTCAGGTTCATTTTCTTCCCCTTATGCCAGAGAACACCTTCACCCTGAGAGATGAGCAAGCATTGATGTTAAGCTGTGACTTGCCACAGTGCCTTGCAGCACCACATCTCAGTCTGCCTATGTGGAAGTCTAGACAGAACAGAGCTAATTTGTAAGCCTCATCATCAATGCGTTAATTGTTATGAATTGAGTGGCAAAAAAAAAAAACAAACTATTACTTCCTAGTTTTCTATCTGATAACAAATTTAAGTATTTATGAGGTGATGAAACAGCAAGAAAACAAAAATAAGATTTCAATTTCACTGTTTAGAATAAAAACAATGTTGTAAAAAGGTTTCAAGCATCTTTCAGCTAAAGGAATTCTGTGCATATTTTTAACAGCATGGCCCTATTTATGATATTTACAATGCAACAAATCTGTATGGGGTCCATACAACTCAGACCTCCCGGACATGCTGGGCTGCTGGAGAACAGACTGACCTCTCACAACTTGACCTTGTAGTAGAAGGTGCCTCCCTGGGTGCTATTGCTGGGACAAGTCAATTTGAACAGATATGGTAAGGCAGGCTGAAAGACAGGAATTATCAGTCAAGATTGCTCTGCCAACAGGCACAGATCACTGTACGATAGCAGGCTGAAGGTTGCACTATTCCCTGAAGGCAGTTTGGTAAATAAGGAGGTTTTGGGTATGTTACTGTCAAGCATGAAGAAATTTTTGTTGATATATTCTCAGAAACTAATTTTTTTTTTCTTTAGTAACCTGCAGGGCTACTCTTGAGTAAAATCACCAGTCAACTCTGACAGACTAGGCTACAATAAGCTGAATCACACTCCAGGTCTTTAAACATTTGGTTTGCTTTTTGTTACTAGCTTGCTTTAAATGTGCTTTGGAATGCGCAATACAGACAAAGTAAAACTGAATCTTTTCAGCTAATCAAAAGAGAGAAGTCATCAGAGAAAGACTACACCTGTTTAAAGATGCAAATTGATAATGGAGTTGTATATCAAGACAAGAGTACTGTTCATTTTTTAAAAGGTGCGAATTGCTAATCTTCAACATTTTTAATACCTTATTAAAAGTTTCTATCAGTGAAATTTAACACAACACTAAACAAAACAAAATTAAATACAGAACAGTGAGGATACATAGCCTTCTTCAGTCTCACATCTGAAATGCAGTTGTCTCCGTTACCAACTCTTGCCACTTTTTCACTGCAAAAGAATCAAAATTAAAAATTGCCCTTCCTATACCTACAGAATAAAGATTGTGTTTTGCCTTTCCCTTCTCAATGTGCACAAACAGGAGGCACAGCACAAAAGGGACTTAAGAGCAGAACCTGTCCATGCCAAGAACTGAGCCAGGAAGTGTTACCCTCAGAGGGAAGCAGACACCGAGTCAGGGCATTCTGTGTACTCATATGCAAAGTCCCATTTTCAATCACAGCATTTAAGAGTCTGGTAAGGGTATCAGAACATAGGAAAGCCTTACAGTTGGCCCAGAAAATTAAAACTCTGGATGGCAGATCAGCTTCTGATATAATACCTCCCGTCTCAGTCAGACTAACTTGGTTTAATTTGACAAGTATTAACTAGAAATTACCTGTCTGCTTACTAGTGATCAGATGAAAAAGGAGCCTCCACAGAATTCTTTCTTGTGTCTTACTGTGAGACAGACAAGGCAGTAGCCGTCCTGCAGTGTTGAGCAGCCTGACTCCTTCCTCCTCTATAAAAGCAGATCCTGCAATTCAACAGGAAAATGATATGCCGCCTTAAGAAATTTCAGCTCCCCAAAATTCCATGCTCCATGCTTTTTAAAATTATTTTTTTAAATCTACAAATTCCCCAGCTTCTTGCACAGCTCCTTTCCATTTCATGTCTCACCTGCTTGACTAGAGGCAGAAGTAGGAATTAGCATTGTTTTCACATCCTCCACTTCTCCTCATCTCAGAGTAGTGATGTATTTTTCTCTACCAGACAGCTCAGAACCTGACCTGGAGCCAGCTGGAGCAGGCTACAGTTCTGCTCTCCAGAGGCCTGACAGTTCATTCAAATTCATCCCGAAACTGCCCACAGACTTCAGTGGCCTCTAATGCCCACAACATGTGGTGCAAGCAGCCAGAGTGACTGTGACTCCAAGGCCCTACTTTGGGCTCCAGATACTCAAGAAGTCTGTTGGTTGCTTAATTTGATCTAAGTCACCCCAAAAAACCCAATTTTNCCAAGGCCCTACTTTGGGCTCCAGATACTCAAGAAGTCTGTTGGTTGCTTAATTTGATCTAAGTCACCCCAAACCATCACATTTTGATAAAACTGGTGCTGGAGACATTCATTTTGCTCTGCATGTCAGGCAGGGCAAGGCAGAGTGGAAAACTAAATCAAGGCACAAAATGTTGCAACAATGCACCCCCAAAATAAAGGACATCAGTTTTTCAATCACCTTCTTTGGAGAGGTGGTGAAACTTAGAGGTGTGGGAGATAGGCATTCCTCATGTACACTTTGTGTGGTCTCAGAAACACAGAGCCGAAGACTCTCAACATGTGTTAGGGTAAAAGACCAGAAGCACTGCTCAGATTCTGATTTGACTGTGCCTCTTCCAGGTGCTCTAAAACCTTCTTCCCTGTCCTGCATCATAAAAACTACAAACACAGGCCCACCCCATACTGCACTGAAGCTGGGGAAGGCAGCCTCTGAACCTCAGAGGAGTGGAATGATAGCAGTGGTCTGTCCAACTGCTCCTCCAGTCTAAACTAAAAGGTCCCTGCCTCTCAGTCAAACCTCCTGCTGTCCCTTTGGCCAGTCTCCTGGCTAGACTGGGTAATACCATTCTGAAAAGTAACTTTATAATGAATCAGCNCAGGGATATGAGAAGGTCCCGCTTTTATGAAGCAAAATCTCAGATTGCATGGGTAAAAATACATTCTTTCATGAAAGAAATTTGTAACAATGCACTGACCAAAAAAATAAAATAAAAGAAATAAATGGTTTTCACTGGGTTGTAAAACTGGTGGAAATGCAAAATTTCCTAGCTTTGTGTATAGATGAGATGTCAAGATGATTTGAAATACTTCTTAGATGTAAGAGTAAAAAAGGATGAATAAATAACATACAACATATGTGGAATATAAACCAACACTGCAATTTGCCTCATTTTTTCACAGAAAAGAAATACATAAACATGAACATGCCAAGGATAAGACACGATGCTAAGCTACTGCTGTAATATGTCCTTTAGGTATGTGGGTAGGTGGAATGGATGGATCCAGAATAAACACATATACACCTTATTTATTACCTGTCTCTATCCATATGTTATTTCCCACTGTCCTCAGCAGATTCTTTTGCATGTATAGAGTTCAAGTAAAATGCTGAATATTATGAATGCATAAGCCAGTGTGAGATTCATCAAACTGAAAAAGACCAAGTTATCAGCCCAAAGCTGTCTCACTCTTTCCTTGCTCTTTTTTCCTCAAAAACACAACTTGCCCTTTGTTTTGGTGGTCCAAGGAAACTACATCATCCCATGACTCTTTATTCAATTTTCAAGCCCATTCAATTTTGTCTTCTAGAGGACAAATTGACTAGAGTGGGGCTATTATTGTCCTGCTTGCTATAGCCTATAGGGAATTGTTTTGTATAGTTATTTGTACCTGACTTTTTTAGGTGTCAGTTTCGTGACAGCCAGTATGTGTATAAGCACATGCTTTGCCTCCTCACTCCAGTAAAATGGTCACCATGAAGGGAACTAGACAGGTAAGAAAACAACATATTCTGTGTCTATCTATCATCAACATGGTTTGAACAGTTACACACATACATAGAAAAATGAGCATTGCCAGCAACCACCATGAAACCACCACCAGTAACTGCTGCAGCCCATCCTTGCTAGATGTCAGACCAGGCAGATAAAACCCACACTCCAACTGTGTGGGGTTTATGCTGCAACATCAGTCTGCAGGTTCTCTTGACGCAGCTTCTGTCCAGTGACCCATACTGAACAAGCCATGACCACATAAGTTTCCAACACAGAGCAAACATCAGGTCCTGAATTTCTCCTTGCAACTTCTTCACAGATGAAAACTAGTCCAGGCACATCTATATCAATTGTATCTCATCTGTGCAATGCAAATAAGAAATTAAGTTCAACATTTTCTACATTGCTGAGTCAGGAGTGTTTGCACAGTCAAATGACAATCCAACTTTTGTCTTCTTATAAATAATGGCTTCTCTGTTTGGATAACCAACATATTCTGCTACTCCATGGGATGTTAGTTACCTTGGGATCCAATCTGTCTGTAACTCATCATCATTGCCAATGTCAGCTGGTCCATGTGGGGGATATGGACAGCTGGAGGTGTGCAAAGACTCATCTTTCTGAGAAGAGTATAAGCACTCTTAGAGCAATCATGAAGATGAGTTGAAGACACAGCTCACCACCTGAAGCTGAATAAACGGTGAATTGAGTATTAGTTGCATATTTACAATCCCTACAATTGTGGAAGCCTTACCATCATCCTCTTAAGGAACATGATTCAAACTAACAAGTGTGATCAAATTAACCTGGTCACCAGCTATGTGGTCACCTGCAGAAAAAACCTTTTTAAATAGCTAAAATCACTGTTTGGCTAAAGTCACTCCATCTACACAAAAAATTTTCTTATTGTCTCCTATGAGTCACAAACTCAATATGCAACTGGAAAATTTTGTTCTGTTTATGTGGTTATCAGATTCTTATTATATGCCAGATTAAAATAGGCAACTGCCATTTTGCCCAGGGTTCAGAAAATACTCTGGACTATGTATTAACTCTTTTTTCTTCATCGGAGGATGAAGGATTCAGATAAATGTAAATTAAGACATAGAGGCTTTAAAAGTAGCAAAGGCTCACCGGCGGCTTCTGTCACTGTGTCGCTATCTGCGTGCTTTGTAGTAAGTTGTTTTTTTCTTGCTCATTCTGCCTGCCTAGGCCAGTGGAAGTCTTTCCTCTGTCTGTCAAGAGTAATCCTAATATTAGGAGACCCCAGGCTAAGGACTGAACATGGTCTGGCACTCCCTGTGGCTGTTTGTTTGATGCTGATTTCACAGCCATCGAATGAGCCCTTAACCTTGTCACTCTAGCTCCTTTTTGGCAGAATGTCAGGTAACAAAATTGGCCTTGAGAAAATGCCAGACTTTGCCAGTTCTTCTTCAACAGAAGATCCAGTTGTTTTGTCAGCATTTATTCAGCCCTTGATATTCCCAGGTCATTTTCACTAAGCTCAGAAGCAGAATGCTCTGTCCCACACTCCACTAGTGCTAAACTACTCAAAGTTTTAGGGTAAGAACCTACATCAGTTGTAGGATTTTAAATAAAATCCCACTAATTCTCAAAACAAAATTTTTACAGTACAAAAAAGTATTTTGTACTGTAGAAAAATCAATAAATAAGCAATTTACTTGCTATCTTCAACGATGATGATACAAATAGGTGGAACTAGTTACACTCAGACAAGGAAAGGAACAGTGACAGGTTCTAAGCCACAAAAATTGGGAAAAATATATTTCTAGGCAGATCCACAGTGGAGAGAAAATTTGTGAACTTTGTTACATGAAAAGCACTTACATGTGTTTTTATATTAATGCTGGGGTTTTTTTTCTATGTTGAGATTAGTTTATACACCTGTTAACTGTCTGACTAAATGCCCAAGTCATCTTCATACCAAATCCTTAAGGTACTTATCAGACACAGGCTAATATTTTTGATCTCATAGGCTTTGAGATAGTTCCTGATTTTAACCCTCAGTAAGTCACAGTAAAAGAGGATGGATTTTCTCTTCTTGTTTTATTTCTGGGACAAAGCAATATGTTAGAAGTACCTGTTGATGAGCTGGTATTGCAGAGCTAATGCCATGACTATAAATTTTCTTTCACTGGTCATGTATTTGTTCAATATGATCTCCATTTTTTTCCCTACATAGTTTGGTATATGTATCTATATATGTATTTAGATACATATTTCTTTGTTGGTAGAGCATGAGGGAAGGAAATCCCTTCAGTTTCTCTTGAAACTCTGCAGAGTGCTGTTTCAAATCAAAAGTTCTTATTTATTACTAAACTTCCTTCATAGATATATTATGTTGGCAATCTATCTTCATGTTTATAGTTACACTAAGACAAATAAATCCATGTGCAGTAGTCCTCAGGATGTTTATTGTGTTATTCAGTAACGTAACAAGAACTGCACGTGGAAGTCATCATTTGGGGAGTTTTACCAGTCTGTCTGTAAGGCCAACACAAAAAGAAGAGAATGCTAGTTTCAGACAGGAACAAATTGCTGGGACATGTTTCTGAACACACTGGTGTCCAACAAATTCTGCTAACCAAGATGGTTCTAATGGATTTATCCCCTGTCTGGGGCCCCCTGCTCCCAGTGCTACAAATCATCACACACTACATGATCTAGTGAAAAGCCTGACCCTCAGTACTCCTCAATGAGCAAACTGAAAGAGCAGGTACACTTGATGAAGTTTTGATGACACGGGAACCTGCTGGTTCCTTCATCCCTTCAACATCCACAGGGGTGATACCTTGCTCTTGCACTGTAACTGTGCGTGAATGAAGGTTTCTCCATCTTTAGTGACATCCCCTTTAGCCTGGAGATGGAGCAGGCAACAGCAAGGATAAGAAAACACCTAAACTGGTACCAGAGTTTAGGTAGTAACTTCAACTCACTCGAGCATTGCTAAAATCACACAAGGACAAGACAAGAACTCCATGTGACCCATCATTGACAGATAGCTTGCTCCTAAGACTGAACACTGAAACCAGAAACCTCCAGAACCTGTTCACACCTCCTTGTGGGCTTCACAGCTGCATTCTACTTGCACATGACCCGAGGAAGAATTTCAGGTGGACCTCTGCAACACTGAACCTTTGAGTATTAAAATGGTAGAAAGCTGCTGAATATTTAGATGTCTGAGTCGTCCCCTTCAGCCCTCCAACCCATTTGGAGTAAAAACGCAGGTTTTCAAAATGTGCAGCTCTTGATTCACAGGTTGGATGCGGGGTCAGGGCTAGAGGGACTCAGTGCGGCTATCACAATGTGCAACTCTATCTTATCTTTAAAGTAGAGCAGCATATAAAAATCACTGTCATTCTGTAGTGAAATCAATACATTTCTTCAGAAACGTATTAAGCAAAATATAAACTATAACAGGAAGTTTAGAAGACTGCAATAGAGCACCCAATGCTGTGCCTTAGATCTGAAGCACAGCAGTGCAAGTGGGAGAGCAGTTTGCACAGAGTGATCTCTATCATTCTGCAAGCACAATTTCTTTTTTACTGGCTGGAAGCTTAAGTAGCTAGACCATCTCCAGGGTGCATCTGAATCATTCTAAAATCAAAAGTAAGAATGTACTTGGGCAAGTTTATCCAAATGGAAAATTCAGGAGGCAAAAGGAAATGGAAATCTTCCCCAGTCAGCTCAGATAGCCAAAGCCACACTACAGTTTGACAAAGTAACACATCTTTCAAGTACAGTCACATGCGCAAGATTCTTCTCATTTATGTTACTTTGTCACAACGACTTTGGCTGAGGATTCCTTTTCAGCCCTGCAGCCCCTTCAGACATATTTGCTGAGGACAATCATAGCAAAATGTGAATGTTAGCCCTGTAGCTGTACATCATTATACAGATGTGAAGACAAATACGAGACAAATACAAGGTTTTAGAAGAAAACTGAAGTGAAAAAGGTAAATGTGTTGTGACCTCAGATCATATGCCACTATTTTCTGAAGTAATCTTGACCGAATTCTTCTTTCCAGCTTCTTGATTCTTGTAGTGTTAGAAGTTGCATGTGGGTGACGGCTCCTTCCTTCCTGGGCAGACCACTGGACACAGCCCTTGGTGCCCAGCCTCTCATGCTCCCATCACTGCGGAGCATGGGCCTTCCCATGTGCTGCATCCTGGTCTGCAAGCATCACTGAGAAACAGGGACCAACAAGACAAATTTCCACCTGGCAAAGGAAGGTTTTTCTCCCATTGGAGTCACAGCATTGTGTCTCACTGGAATTTCAGAATTAAAACCATTATTATAAGACATCAAAAGCCTTTTGTATTAGTATAATAAAATAACATAATCATCTCTTTTCCATGTACAGGGAGGAACTGCAGCACCAGAAGATCTGTTGAGCTTTGTAGTTCCCTCCTGCCTTTTTTTTTTTCTGGAAAGGAAACCAACTGAGACATCACAAAGAAAATAACCTACCTCTGGAGCTGCTATTGATACTGCACTGCATTTTAAATGTTTCTCTGCCAGAAAATTCCTCTGACTTTTGCTAAGAATAGCCAGCAGAAAGCTAGCAGAGAGTATCATCATTATTTAATGACTGTAAAATAACAGTCTGTTATAGGTATGCTTAAGCTTTGCAAAGCATCAAGAAAGACTGGAATTTGACAATACATTGGAGGTAAATGGCTACTAAGCACCTGAGTGCATTTTATTCCACAGAGGGGCTGAAAGTCTAGGAAAGATACAAAGCAAAGTCTCCTTCCACAACACAGTTTAGGTATGGTTGCAAAGGGCACATGCATTTCAGCTCTGGTTGAGATTTGTGTTAAAATGGCCTCCCAAGGGTATTTCTCTTTGGTTCTACCTTCTTCAGCTTTTGTAGTATATCAAAATCCTCTTCAATGAACAGAAGGAAAACGAAGACATCAAACTATCCTCCAGGTGAGAACACTTCATCACATTAATGATCAGGTTAACTCAGCCGTGCTTTCTGAAGCTTCAGTTCTAGAGGGAGGTAATCTTTGTGGAGATAACATCATCTCTGACACAGCCATAATATTTCTGCAGTGGGAACTATTACGCACAAGGCAATCCAAGTACTTTAAATACCTTTGAATTTGTAGGTATTTGTTGCTAGGGAATGTGCTCTGGGAGGCACCGGTGGGAAGAATAGCTTGCAAGCTCAGCACAGCACAGGCAGCAGTGGGACTCACAGAGCTCACCAGCACTGCATCAGTCCTGCATAGCTCTAGATTTTGGCAGCTTTTTGGGGTCCAGGGTTTTAAAACAGCAATCTTCCGTCACTTTAAAACATAAATTGGAGACTGCAGATAGCATTCGACTTCATGAAGTGGATCACCTTTAAAAAGTGGCATCATAAACCAATATAGTGCAGCTCCATGTTTATTGAGTCTCAGTGGTTTACAAATAAAATCTGTTTATAAGCTTTTAAAAAACATCCTCTTGTAGGCGCTGCAAATCCAGCTTAGAACCTGCAAATCAGGCTGAGCACACACCATAGAAGTTAACAGTCCAGTTGTTGGCCTCCCCTCTACCTGCATAACATTTAAACGAGCACAAAAAATACAGGAGGTATAAGCAAGGACCACCACTAGATTTGCAATTTGAACTAATTTCTTATTCATACAAACAACCCTGTGATTACCAGAATAAAACCCTGATTACTCTCTTGTAGTCGTATTGGTTCTGTAGCAGGAATAAATAATAGTAAAACCTTAACTGCCACTAAA
>VZUA01091521.1:26288-35345 GCA_013401035.1 Horornis vulcanius
CCCCCTCCCTCTGGCACCTGCAGAGCTCTCTGCCCACCCAGAGAGGAAATTCCTGCACAGGACCTTGCTCTGCTTGGGCACTCCCAGGACCAGAGCCACTCCCCAGGCTCAGGCACCCCCAGGGACCCCTCTACACTGCAGGAGTCCCTCCTTAGTGCCCCTCACAGCCATGGCCTTCTTCCCATGGTGGGGAACACATTCCCAAGGTCCCTCTGAATGTGGCAATGCTCTCTGCACTGTGCATCATCCAGATGCACTTGGCTTGTGCTCCTGCCACCAAACTCTATCCTCTCTTCATCATTCTCAATTTATATATATATATATATATCTTTAAACAGCCTGCTGTAAAGCTTGTCAAGACTCTGGCACCAGAATGAATTCAAATCTTTTAATCTAGGATTTTTGGGGGGTTTTAATTAATTGATTTCTGACCCACCTGTGGATATCCCACTCTTTTCCTGATCTCTATTAAATATTTAGACACTTTTAAGATAAGCCTTTTTGCCAGTGAGGAAACTAGCAGAGTTCAAACAGCAGTGGCTGGTTAACTGAAAGATTATTCGTAAGATACCTGAGCTTTCACAACTTTAAAACCAATATTTTTGATATCATAAATGTGTAGAATTTATTCATTTGAAAAAATTCATTTGCCTAAAGACTAATGGACTGAATTTGTAGGTTATGTATGTATCTCACTTTTTTAAAGTTTCCAAGATTATAATTTCACATCTAGACAGTTAAATCAGGGAGAGGGACAAATCAGTGAGATATTAAACACTATTTACCAAGTCTGTTCAGTACGGAAGACTACACAAACTGCAAAGAGACAAAAACCTTTCTGGAACACTGAGAAGATGCTTGTAATCAAATACTTGCTCCTGCCCCTCCTGGCGATGAGAGTGCTATGTACAAACACCATTTTGCACCACCAAGCACAAAAGAAAGTTCTGTCCTACAAAAACTCCTCCCCTAGAGCAGCTGGGTTCATCCACATTACACTTAAGTGCAAGAAGCCAGATACGGTTTAGGAGCCTCTCTGTGCTGGTGACAATGTGCCATCACCCACCTCTGAGAAGGCAAATCACATTTTCTGCAGGGGCTCTGGGGTGGAGGCTGGTGCTCCTCATTTGTTACCACTGAAGTTTCATTGCTTGATTTCTTGCCTTAAAAAACAAATTCAGTTTCTGCTTGCATGTGAGGAATTAATTTATGTCTAGCGCAACACGTGAATATGCTGCTAAAAATGTTTTTGCTTTTTAAAACAAAGCTACTTGTGATCACATTGTGAACTGCAATGGTTTCTTTTTTGATTAAGTTGCCATTACCATTTGACTGAATATATAGTTAACATTATTTCTTAAGCAAAATATTTACTAGGGGAAGGAAGACACTATATATATGTTATATTTAATATTACTTGTTTCAGGTGACAGTCTACTTATAATCTAAACCTCACTTTTTTCATTAGAGAAACTATAGAGAGTATAAAACACAGCATAATAATCTAATCTTCTAAATTGATGTTTCTTTTCTTTAGGCTTACAATAGCATGGATCATCTGAAACATTGCCTGCATAAATGTATCATTTGTCACAAGCTAAAAAACTGTCATCATTAAGTTGATTAATCAAATGCTGTTCTAAAAGATGGATTGAAACACAAAACACTCAGTCTAGTGCCATACAATGAAGAGATTAATTTGAGGCACAAGACAACCAATTTAGTATAATTCTATGCTCATGCTTTATTTAGAAAGCCATCAATTAGTATATTTTTTCCTTGATGTACTATTTTGTCATTCTAAACAGTGTGAAGGCGATTTGCTCCAAAGTCAATTTGCCTTCTGTAAACAGAAAGGGTTAGTTAAGCATCTTCATGCTCCGCAATTCTACAAACTGCCATCTTAACATGGAGGGCACAAAGAAAATTAATCATGGGGTAAAATGCACAACGGAGTTACTCCCCTCAGGTTAGCACTAATTTCCTTTCGATAATGTAATTATAGTTCTGGTAACAGAAGTGACAGTAAGGAAAGACTCAAAAGCATTTCATTCCTTCATTATCTTGGATTTCTCTTTGCGATTAATACAGTCTATATGCAGACGTAAGACTCTCCCCCAAACAAAGCCACCAAGACATTTAGCTTTCCTTATTTACAAAGGTGAAAAAAGATTAAGTGGTGTGTTAACGTATCTTTTCCTGGCCCTTAGTAAAAATCACAGTGTCGTGATGGATTAAAAGTATATACAGCACCACTGCTTTCCCTTCAAAAACACTTGGTATCTCAAGTGCTATTAACAATCAGCACCCGGAAAAATACAATTGTTTCATCATCAAATCATTCAACAGTGCTGGGACAGTGCAACGAGTCGGTCAGCCACGCCAGAGACCAAGGTTACCGCACCCGGGCCTCGGCGCACCCGGGCTGCGAGGCCTCGGCCAGGCCGCGCCCCACCGCCCCCGGGGCAGGCCGCACGCAGGGCCGGGGCCGGCAGTGCTGGGGCTGCGGGGGCCGGCACAGACAACCAGAGCCGCTCGCAGCAGCGCTGCTTCACTCACCTCACGGGCCCACGGACTCCCCCTCACCCAGCTGGGGCAGTGCACTCCGTGATGGACCCCGAGCAGAGGCATTCCCTGCCACGGGTGATGCTCGCACACGCAGGCACGAGGGCTCACAGTCTCCTCATTACGTTAAATAAGGATTTTTAAAATGTTAACTTATCAAAAATACACTAGAGGAAAAAGAAGCAGAGTGGATGTTACCCCCTACTAATGAGGCACTAATGCATAATTATTATAATACACACGCTTCTCTCCACAGAGGAATATTTATAAACACCGAAACAGTTGAGTTTGCACTGGAGTCATATGTACAAATTGGTTTTGCTCCTGCAGTTTGTGGATTGGGTTTGGGTTTTTTTCTTACACCGCAGACATTTAATGTCTTTTGTAGGACTATATGAAATCATTTAAAATACTGTTGAAACCTGGGCCTTTACTGCTTGCTGCCCTAAATGAGAATATAAAAACACTACAACTAAAGGCATAACTGTTATTAAAATACTCAATTACACCAGTTTTGGTATTCAAGAGGAGGGAATAGTAGTGGAACTACCAGACGAAAACCTGACATTAGCTGTGACTGAAAGGTGGACTGGAGTCAAAACCAAAAGCTACGGCGATGATTTCCCACTCCCTATTCTCTCCCTCCCATGCCCAGAAGTTGCTCATGGCAGACACAAGCAAATCCCCCAGATGCTGAACCCCTTCAGAGGTCACTGCCACCAGCTAAAGCCCACTCCCCAAGAGGAGGGGGCAGGTGGTCATCACGCTCCTCCTCAGGGCAAAGGAATCTGTGCCTGCCTGCCGGAGGATCCAAATGCTGGTTCCTGCAGCGTGGCCTTGCTGCCCTGTTCTCTCCTGTTAGGTCAGCAGGACTGACAACCCTGCAAGGTGGGTGAGCATCCCACTGCAGGTGGAGAAGCATCTCTGAAGGCCAGGTAGTACATTACAGCAGCAGAACCAACGTGGGTGTGCTCCACAGCACACCAGAATCACTGGCAAGCCTGCCTGCATCTGGGTGGAGTTTGGGCCCAACTGCACTGCTAAATAAAAGTAAATTTCCATGAACATTTAAATGTTCCTGAACGATCCCAGTAAAGTACCCAAGTCAGAGCCAGGACAGTATAGACCTAGCTAGACAGAGAAGGCAGGGTTGCATGTCAATTAAAGCTGAATATCAATAAATTGCAGTATATTAAATACACCCATGCCACATGCCAGTGCAGCAGTGCTCTGTACCTTAAATTTATAATGACGTTCTCCATAATAAAAGCCAAACTCATTTAACTGGGTTTAGCTTATGGATCACACTAAATAATATTAACTAGGAAAACATATCAAGGGGAGTGAAACTAGGGATACAAAAAGCTCTTGTGGAAATGTAAAATATTAAATCACTATATATATATTTTGCTGCCTAGATGTGCTGTACTTGAGGAAACATTCTCCATCACCTTGACAGCATGCTTCCTTTCTGTATACTGAAGTTTATTTACCTGAATTATTAATGCTGCTTTTGTTTGTAGCTATATCTTAATTTTCTTCTTTTCATTCACCTGTCATGATTGTTTTGATTCACATCCCAGAATGATGCACAAAATATTTCCTTTGGAAACACTGTAGTGTCACCAATATTTTTGCTCTGTTAACAGATTATTCTGTCTTCACAGTAAAACCAGATCATATCTCTTTTTTTCATGAAAACTGTCAATCACTGAGATTATGCTTTAAATGTATTGAGCGGATAAAAGATAGAATTTAAACTACATATCATATGTCAGCAGAGAACACCGAGTGCCCTGCAAATAGGGAAAGCACACAATTCTCTCCTTCTAAATGAAAAATATGCCCACAGCAGCAAATGAGATATCCTCAAACAATTAGTAACGATCATGACAAAATTCTTTTGCATGTGATGTGGAGTAATGCAGCTGCAGTACTGTATTTATTATTTGTAAAAAGAAGCAGAACTAAACCCTGTGGATTTTATTATACATTCAGTCTTATTTGTTGTTTCTTCTGCCTAGGCTAAGATTCTGGAGAGTAGAAAGGTACATTTATGCTTAAATGGTATTGTTTTAATATATCAATAGCTAATAAAAATGGAGGTGAAGAATTGCAGTAATTAAAGAAATATCAAATGAATGTCCACAAATTTTATAATGCAGGAAGAAAAAATAAAAAAGCATGATGTTATAGTGAAAGAATAAACCAGTGATATTTCTTTTAAAAAATGTTCTAAAGTTTCTCTTTGCGGTGCAGAGTAGAAAGAGCATTTTACTCATCTAGGAGTTACCTGGAATTTTTTTTCTTCCACACCCCTTTTTTTCAAGTATAATGTCTAACCAACTTGTATACAAAATTCAAAAAGATTCTCCTGAACACACAATATGGAGATACCATATGTACAAACAGCACACAATTTCAAACAGACTAGGCTCATTGGAAAAAAACTTTTTTTTTATTTGCCTTTGATTTCTTTCAGAAGGATAAAATGAAAGGGACAGTGATACATATTTTAAGCCCTGTGAATTCACAATGGGGCTTTAGAATAAAGAGGTAAAAACCTTTGAACTAAACAAAGGTCCATCACAGTGCACTTCTTTTTCACAAGCACCTTATAAAGGAAATTATGCCAGAGAGAGGGCCCAGCTGGCTTTTGCCACTACACCTCTCGTCCACAACACCCCAGCATCCTTCCCAGCCCCTATCAATCTCCTCTATGCCGTGTCATTGACTCCTCTTGGACCTGATCTCTTATCTCATAGAGCTGGTTTTTTAGTGGAATGCCCTGTGAAAGTATCCACTCATGAGCTTACATCTGAGTGTCTCTTTGTACTAAGCAAAGCCTGTAGTCTAGCAGGTTGCATTAACTTGATTAAAGTAGGTCCATAGACAGTTACTTAGGCTCTTACTTTGCTCTTAGATTAAAGACAAGGATGCCTCTTTCTCTCAAGGTTTTTTTTCAAAACTGCAACTTTCAAAAGGGTCAGCAAGAGACAAAATGCTCTTATAACAGAAGGAAAGAAGCTTTTATAACAAATGATTTCTAATTGCTCCTTTGTTCCAAAAAAGACAGCAGTTATACCAGCTGAAACATAACAATCTATCAGCATTTCTTGATGGAAACCTTGTACATAGGGCTGCAAAGGAAGAGCTAAGTTCCAGTAATTTCAAAAACATTATTTCCTTGTAAATAGCCCCTTATTTAATCCACTTAAACATTAAAAAAAAAAAAAAAATAGAGCATAAGCACATATTGACCAGCTGTGCATAATAGTCTATTTTCACTAGTGGACCATAGAGCTGCTTGTGCATTTCCTCCATTACAGCTCTAAGAAGCAGAATAGGGAAAATGGTCTGCCATGGGCTTTGCCTTCATATGTAATATTTTATGTTCCATAACAAATAAATGTTAGTAATGAATCAGTGGGCTAGATTCTGATCTAATGCCATGGACTGGATTATTTCAATGTTACAAGGGACATGAACAACAAAAAAAAAAAAGCAACCTGGTTCACATTTGCAGCAGATAACTGCTAAAAACATCACTGGCTTTGGAAAAAAAAATCACTTTTCACGTTTAACTGGTAAATTCGACAACAATTCTGCAAAATGGATTTATATACTTTTCAGACACATTCTACTAATTAGCAGAGTAGAAATTTTAGATTTTCTGTAAACACAGTGTGCAAGTGTGCACCTGTTACCTCCATTCATGCACGAGTCCAAATGAAGCTTCTTATTTCTAGGTGGGGCTGACAGTTCATTCAGCCACCACCACAGTAGTCTCCTGCTCAGGGCACATGTGGCACTCTCTGCACCACTCCAGTTACAAGCTGGGCTTTGCTCTTACTCTGGATGTCAGAAACAGTCACAAGCCTGAGACTACCGCTACAAAGCTGGGAAACCGTTTTAAGTCCAATCCTAGCGTATTAAAGATGTATGTGGACAATTTGGACAGGAGAGAAAGAAGGGGGTTTGGATGGAGCACAGCCTGGGGTCAGCAGAGAAGGAAAGCATATCATCAGTGCCATGCTCTGCAGGAAGGTGCTGTATCTCACTGGTCTTTAGCTGAGGGTCCCAGGAATTGTGGGTTCAATTCTCACATGGTTTTTGTTACAACACCAACAGGGAGATTTCAAAAGGTGTGTGGATGGATGAGGACACAGAAATCCTAATGTGTTTTGAAGAGCCCAAGAACCTGAGGTTTGAAAGATGTATTTGTTTTTAAATTGTGACAGAGACAGAGCTAGCAGAGGGAATGCTGGAAAAGGCCCCCTCTTACTTCTGTGGTATGAAGTCACCTTCACTCTCACAAGGCTCAGTTTGCTCTCTGCTTGGCAGACCACCCTGCCAGCACCCTAAGGTTCTACCATAATTCCAGAGTCCTCCTCCATCAAGAGGACACAATAATCTTCATTACAGTCGCTCCTCCTGCCTTGCCCTGCCTGAAAGGTTGCTTGGCACCCCTGCCCTCTGCTTAGCATGCACAGCAGCCTCACTCCCTTCCCTCTGGAAATAGGGAAGGTGACCTTTTGGGACAGGAGCTATGTTGGTCCTCTGTAAAGTGCCACAAACCTTTGTTAAAATAGGAATAATTATTACTGTTAGAATATAACCTTATAAATAAAGCAATGAGACAGCTAATGGCACTTCTTTGAAAAAGAGGGGGAAAAAAAAGAGAGAGAAAGGCAAAGAGAAAACTGTTTTCCCCTTGGGGAAAAAAATCCCAGAACATTGATTACTCTTAAAGGGACCCACTCAACTTACCTTTGAGGACACCCATTGATCTCAAATCTGTTTTCCCTCCCAGGCAAAAAAAAGACAAGTATTCTCTTGACATTCTCCTTTCTTCAGTAGACTGGGCTAACAGAGATACTTTTGTTTCAAATATGCACGTAGCTATGATGTACTCTGAACTCAGTTTATGCCCCTCTGCATGTGTACAATGGCACTTTGAGAAATAGCCTTTCTTTCTATCAAGGTGTGCAGAGAGAATAATGACTACAGTGTTCCCTTTGCTACTCACAGAACTTCTGTGTGTGACTGAGATTCCACATATGCTCAGAGAGATAAAATAAGTGAAACTGATTTGAGGAAATCAGTTCAAGTGGCTTCAACTCTTCTGGGATCTCTGAGGCTTAGAGTATCAAGGGTGCTGGCTAAGGTCCATATTGGCAACGAAACAATTACACAGATTGATAAATACAGAGCCTTACTTGACAAAAAACTAAAACAACAACAAGACAAAAAATACACACATAAAAAAAAAAAGCCAACTAAAATCAAAACCACAACAGGAACAAGAATGTACAGTCTTACATATTTAGTTATAGGATTCTTTAAAAAACATTACTAGAAAACAAGATTTCTATCACAACCAGAAATCCTATCTTTAGTTAGTCATTTGATAATTCAACTGCTCCCAAATTCATCAAAGAGGGACTACAAACACAGGATTTCTGACAAAGGGGCCCCCATTGTTAGGATGATCATCCACTTACAACTTGAAGAAACTTAGAACACTGGTGACAGACTAAGATAGACACCTCTAAGAACACCCAGAAAAGAGAAAGCAAGTGTAAGAGAGTGCATAAGAGAAAGAGAGCATGATACAAGTATTTACTCATATGAGTAAAAAGAAGAAACTTATACCTGGCAGTATTGAGGTCCCTGGTGTCAGGATTGAACCTGCTTGTTTTCCCTCCTTTCCGTGTACTTCTTTCTTTCGATATCTGTAGATCCCATAGCTCTACAGGAGATCTATACTGATCCTCATGGAGTCTTCTTAGATGCACATATGCTAAAAAAAGGGGCTGTAAACTAAAAGCATTGTTTGGGGCAGTATCATCAGAAGTTTAAAGAGATTAATGGTGAGCCAAGCCAGTGTAGATGCCTTCTCCTACGAACACAAGGGAAGTGCCAGACATCCATTACCTCAGAAATCCCATATAGAGTAGGAACATCCATAGTTACCGGCTCTTTACAGCTTTCTGGGCTTGTCCACAAAGAGAGACTTATTGAGCATATTCAGAAGGTAAAATGCCCAATGGTGCATTCCTGTCCCATACCTATTACAGGATAACAATCCCTGAAGTGACAATGGACAGAGGCAGACTCATTCAGGAGCACTTAAATTGACTGCTGATCAAGCCCATTTATCTTCTTTAATAACTGCTAACAGCTCCCACCTGACTCGCTCAAGGCACCCTGGGACAACCTTGCTGTTTGACTCCTGCAGCTTGACATTGATCTTGTGTTCCAGCAGCTGGGCTGTGAGTCAGTGCATTGCCTGGGTGTACACAAGGAGCTCTGTGTTACAACCACTCCCATAAGGAGCTCCTGAACCAGTGGCAAGTTGTGAATACGAACCCTGGGGGCTGGCCAGGGATGTTAAGGACATTAAGGTGGTGTCCTGAGGCCTGTGATGCGAGCCTGCCTCAGCTCAAGGGTCCTATTCTGGACAGAATACTGGCCCTCATGGTGAGGGAT
>VZUA01091521.1:36509-50214 GCA_013401035.1 Horornis vulcanius
CCCCCTTCTTCTCCTCAAGAATAATTTTATACATAAAGTTCTTCCAACACTCTGCATAATCATAGTCTCACCGTATGTCTAACCAGCAAGGTATTATGGTAATTGTGTATTTCCAGGTAGCAGGCTTTGCATCAGATGGAAGTGAACATTGTTTAACACACTGCATAATTATTGTGAAATGGAAATAATGGACCTACATGTTCAGGGGTTTTTTAATTCTGTTTCCCTACCAGAGCAGCAGATAATTCTTATGTCTCCAGCAGCAGCGGCAGCAAGTTAAATATTAGAATGTCTTACAACCGGGGTATGCAAATAATTGAATCATCAGTTCAGTGGCTAAACTGAAAAAAAAAAATAACCTTTCAAGCTGACAAGAAGGTATTTGGGTTGCATAGGAAGAAGAAATAAATAGTATTTTGTGCTTATGACTAGTTTAGTTGTATTTAGTCAAATCTGGTGTCAAAACATGATCCTTAGATCTAAAAAATCACAACTTTTAACTTTAAAAAAAAATCCCCAAGCTGTTTTATTATGTCATTTTGTCTATTTTTGTCTATCTGAAAACATTTGAAGATTTCAGTCTCAGCCATCAGGAAGCAGCATTTTTAATGAGCAGATAACGTGCCTGAGATATCTCACTTCACTCTGATTCAAATGTTCAAAATTAATTTCAAGTCTCTCTGACAACTGGACCACAACTGTCCTTCCATTTTTATGTTATTTCTTTACTCTGTCAAATCAGGGCAGTTTTCCACTTTGAGGAAGTTGAATATATTCAGCAAATGACATAGTTGTGGCCCATATGCCCTGCGTATTTTGCTATTAATTTTCCTCAATGAATTGATATCTGCATAGTTACTCTGCCCTAGTCTTATGCCCTGCATAGACCTAATTCTTTTCTTTACCAGAAGCATAAGCCAGTCTAGGAGGGAAACTAAGGATCTGAATTCCTTGTGCTGGACAAGTGTTATAACAGTGCCCAGCATAGCTAAATGCAGGTACATTCCAGGTGTGCGGCGAAATCCATGCCATGGAAATTCAGTTGGTGGGAATAATAGATTGGTGGCTGATTGCACTAAAAACACCGATTGTGAGTGCAAGACTAGGGGTTTGTACTTGTCTACCTGTGTAAGGGCTCAGCAGACCCCATGGTTGCAGAAAGTCTTTGCTGCAT
Source organism: Horornis vulcanius (assembly GCA_013401035.1). NCBI lineage: Eukaryota > Metazoa > Chordata > Aves > Passeriformes > Scotocercidae > Horornis > Horornis vulcanius. The sequence goes on from VZUA01091521.1 coordinate 37,684, forward strand.
ATGGGTTTCCCGAGCACTGCCTGCGGGAGATGAGCACCAATGCGATGCTGCAGGGAGGGCTGCACAGCAGAGCCAGCCATGCAGGATTTTTAGGGGAAAGAAAGTCCAGGCTCTCCTTGCACCACAGAAAACTTTTCTTGGCAGAAAGGTGAGTCCCTCCAGGGGCTGAGAGTTCCTCAACTTGCCCATTTTCTGGCTTAACTCTGGTGCAAACAAATCATGGGACTAGAAAAATTCTACCAGGGTGAGGTACTTGTTTTTTAGTATTAAATAGATGCATTTATAGTTTGCCGAGCTTCACTTTATTTGAGTGACACCAACAGAATACACAACTACTCCAGTTAAATGCACAGCTCATTTTTGTCTACATGTTGTAGGCAACATGTTCAAATGTATTCAAAATCAAGGCTGCAAAAGAATTTCTCATCATCAAAGACAGCAGCTTTAGTTCCCATAATTGTGTTGTTTTGTCCAAGGCTGAGAGGATAAAACTGTGTTGCTGGGGGACAGCAGTCACAGTACCTGTGTGGTCTCACTTCATGTGTCACACAGCCAATCCCAGTGCAACTGCTGCACATGGTCCCATAAGGATAACCTAAATTTAACTTCTGGTTGTAGAGGAGCCTCAACACCTCCTGAAAGCCACAAGCTATTAGCTGGTCCTTGGTTTGGCCACCCCAATCTCAGGAGCTGATATTGGGCAGCCTGTGGCTCTTAGCAGCTCCAAAATGGTTTACAAATGGTTTAATTGATCTCCCTGGTGAAATTACAGGGAAAAAACTCTAGCAAAACTGTTGCTAATATGACAGCTTAAAACTGGACTCCTGCTCAGGGTGGTACTTTTCACTAGAAATTACGCATTTTCAACCAAGTGAGGACATACCTCTGAAATTCCAGGTCTCTCTGACATGTCAGGTGCAGGAGGGACGCACTGAGTGCCAGCATGGGGGCAAGCACAGAAGTGTCTGTGCAGTTTCAGGCTGGGAAACTTTCCAGCAGCGCCTTTCACCTCGCTGGGACCCTGCACAGGCCAGCACCTGGAAGGATGGCCAAGACATCTCTGTTCCCACCAAAGGGGTCTTTCACATCCTAAGGATTCTGAGGAGTAATTTCTCTTTTACTTCCATGTGCATTGATGGGGCAAGGCAAGTAGCATCACCCTTGACTGGACATTTCTTCTGCAGCCTCATTCTGTCTGGGCTGCACATTTGCTTGCTCCCTACCTTCTTCTGGCATTAGTAAGAGAAGGCTTTGCACGTCCACTGCTTTCTGACCTAGCCCTGTCCCCAGCACCCAGCTCAAATAAACACAACAGGAAAGCTCATCCCATGTCCTTACCCGGAAAAGATCCCTCCTCCAATATCTCAGTACTCCACGGCTAAGGTTCTTCTTGGGGAAAGAAGTGATCATGTTCTGCAAGTTTCAGCAGTACCAATGACCTCATTGTCTCTATGAACATGTCCAGAAAATATGGACAAAGACAAGCATGTCCTAATCTCACACCCAAAACCTAAAGTTCACATCAAAGCACAGCTTCACCAACACAGGTGAATTTGCCATTTAGGAAATCTTACTGCAAAAGACTAATAGTCATTTTACTCTACAAAGAGCATTGCCACAATGTGGGCCAGGAGGCTTTTTTCTATTCCATGTGACCCTGGCGGCAGCACTCTGTTTTCAACTTACTTAAAGGAAGTGCTGCTGGGGAAAATATAACTAATGAAAAACAGCCATCGTTTTATCTTCCTGTACATCATTGTGTTGGTTTTATTAAAAATAAAAAAAAAAAAAAGAAATAAAAAAATAAAAGAAAGAAAAAGAAAAAAATAAAAAGAAAGAGAAATAAAAGAAATCAAACAATAAGAGTTATCAATCCCCATCCATGACTTACTCAGATTTGATTTAACACTGCAGGTCTCAGCATGTATAACTCTGATTTCTGCTAACTGGTCTCAGTCTAGTATTTTCACACCTTTTTTGTACTAAATGCTTACAACTGGTCACTCCACTAGAAAATGTCACCATGACACCTTTATTTAGAATTTTAACAACACAGAAAGCACCAGAAATTAATCTCAAAATAATAATCTTTTATTGTTTGCATTGCAACAAATTCCTGCAAATGCATCCCATTATCTTTTTATACAATTAAACACATAATGCCTAACTGTTAAGGTATCAGCCCAGCTGGGTACAGATGCAGTTTGCTGCCAGTCTGAACAGACCTCGGCTGTCTTCTAATAATTACCTGAATAAAAGAAAAATGATGAAGTGCTGTAGTTTGCTCATCCAAACTGGTAAAAAGATGTTTGCAAAGAATAACTACAAGGGGAGTGAGACACAGGGTTTTGCTAATAAATAATTCTCAGAAATATCAGTTCTCAATTTACTACTTGTACACCATGGGCCAGTCAAAACTTGCCGGATGAGCCAATTTGCCACAGCTCTTGTTTTGAGTCTTTGTGAAGCTGCTGCGTGAGCACAGTGGGGGCTGCTTGCATCTATCCCTGGAGTCAATCAGTGGGCCTTTGTTTCCTGCTGGTCAAAAATATCAGGTGGCTCTGAGAGTCTAATTATCAATGAAAAATTAAATTCAGTACAGGAACATAGCCAGGAGTTGCCCCCTGCGCTCTGCCCTCATTCATGGGGTGTGAGTATCAAGATATTTGTTATAATTCAAAATGCATTCAGGCCAAATTGGGAACTTCAGGGGTGGGAAAGACAGAAACCTAAATGTGAAAACTAGAGTTGAGAACCTTGCGGGCAAATCAGCAAATTTCTCCCTCTACTCCTTTAGCAAATGGGGTGTGCAGCTCTAATTATGCAAAGAGCTTTCTCCAAGGCACCGCCCATCAGGGATTTCTCATTGGGAATAGATTAAGCCAAGTATATACCTATTTGATTCCATGGCTTTCTGGCCTTGGGGAGGTTTGCAAGTTGAATTCACTACCAAATCAAGGTCTAGCTCTCTCAGAACTGGAACAGGCAGAAGCAGAGACACCAGTCAGGACACAGAGATGAAACCCCTCAGAGGAGGAGCTTTTTGCTCAGAGACACCTGTTCAACATTGCAAATCACAAAAACCAGAAGAAGCCAACGTAAAAAAAAAATCTCTGGATGAGACATTATGAGTAGAGAACAAGACAAAGCCACTAGAAATAGTTAGTACACAATGGACAGGTACAGGTGTAATGTCCATCCATCTCCCATTCAACGTGCAGAGACAAATCAGGCATCTCAGACGCTTGCCATGGAGCAGCTCTGGGATCCTGCTTACACTGACCTTTCTACTTACTGGAGTTGTAAGTCAATCCAGGTAAACACATCTGAACATGGCAGACTGTATTTCTTTACCTGTTGATTGCCTTCTAGCAGTCAACACTCATGATTTCTCACAAGGGGTGAGCCCAAAAGGACAATAAACACTGAAGCAGAAAGGGAGGCATAACACAGGTTGTGGGAGCTAATAGAAGGCATTGTCTCTGCTTCTTCCCTGCCCCATCATCGTCCTTGCTTTTGAACACATATATGAAATGCTCCCACCCCTCCAGGTCATGAGTGAGATATCATTTAGGAGGCTGTCCTCATCCACAGATGGGAGGGGGTGCACACAGCCCCAGGAAGGACCCCTCCCAAGGCACTCCCACCAGCACCATCACACTGAACCTGACCTTCTCCCTTCACAGGTATTTTTGGTAAATGTCATGGTGCACCCAAAGAAGAAAGCACACACTATTCATGGGGGAGTAGTGCCTCTGTCTGCATATGTACCCATCTTTTGATTACACAATATTTGGTTTTGCTTAGGGAAATTGATGTATCAGGACCGTAGGATCCTGGGACAGAAAGGTTTGCAAGAGCAAACAGCAGAAGAAACTGAGACATGGTGCTGATGAGCAGCAGTAAAAACACCGCTGTATCAAAGTATTGCAACTCTTGAGGGTCTAAAACCATATTTGCAGCAGCACAGCAAGGAACTGTGCCAGTAAACTTCAGGTTGCTAAAAACCTCTTATGTCAGAGTGATTTCTCCTCACAAAATGCATGGGAAAAAGACCATAATTGTTTCACATCTCAAAAAAAGAAGACAGATCTGTGTCACTCACTTCATAGTAAATATGTTAAATTAGTCCAGATTCGCTTTTCTCTGTGCCTGGACACTAGATGTCCTTGTCCTCTCTGTGCCTTTTTTTTCTGCAAGAAAATTTTTAAGTGTTTAGTTAAAACACCTTCAATCTGCAAGCCTTCCTAGTTGTGCACCTGGAAATCACTTCCAGTTCCTCCATCCCTGACGTACAAGATAAAGTATGGCAACTGCTCAGAACTCTCTGTCCTGAGAATTTTCTAGAAGCAACTTACCCAAAGGAGAAAGTTGGCCACCCAGGCACCAAGCAGAGCACCCTCATTTACACCAGATTTTGACTAGCAGAATACAATGCATTCATATTAATTTTGATTTGCCATGTGGATTGGAGACTAATTTTTCTTATAAAGCCCTTGGAGACTGCATTATAGACACACAGCAGACCAGAGTGGCGGAAGGGTAGAAGTGGCTGAGTAGAAGGGTCTTTTTCATTCATGGTTTAATTACAATTCCTGGTTGCCTCTCCTCTCACTGGGAGCTCAGTGGCAAACATTAAAGGCCTTCTGCAACACATAAAAACCCAGTTCTATAGTTTACTTACACATTGCTGCCACAGGGCTGTTCCACAATTAAAGGGTATTCACACAAGTAAGGACGGGTGAGTGTACAGAGGCATTGTAGCATCAGCTCCAAAGCTGGCTCCTTCCCCGGCAGGATCTGCTGACAGTTCATCCCCCTGTGCCTCCTCTCTGCACTGGCTGCCCTTCTCAGGAACTGCAGTCTTGGACTTCACCAGCCAAACTTGGCCAGATTAATATGGATCAAGTTGTTCTTACAGCAGGCAAAAACTATCAGAAAAATGTTTTGAACGTTTCAAGATTTTCAGCCTTTCTGCCATAAAAACTGAAACACTTCAAGATAGTTTTAAATGCTGTTTAAGGTTGCATCATACATTTTTACATCATAAATTATTAACTGACTTAATGGACAATGCATTAGAAGGAAAACAGGCAAATTACAGAATAATTTAACTGTTGCAAAGAAACAGAGCAACTTGCAGGACGTAAAACACTCTATTTCAACACAGAATGCCTGAAGCTAAAGCAATTAAGGCTGCAAAATATTGCCGGCTGACATGACGTGTATGTAAATTTGTCATTCATTGGCAAGGGTTTGTAACAATCACAGTAATGTGCACAATAAAACAACCATGTGGTATAAAATGCTTTCTGCTAAGAGTACTTGGAGAATGGTGCTTATGTATCATTTAAGCATATCGTTATTATACATACAGCAGTAGTTTATTACAAAAGAACCCACTTCAATACTGGTAACTCAAACAAAGACAGCCCTTTGAAATATTATTTACCATTGTTTGTGTGCAGGATCACAAAGGAAATATTTTTTAAGTTCCTTTTAAGACCTACTGCTGCTACTGGAAGATTTTCACCAGAGATTCAAATTCTAATGAATTAGCCCCTCCACGCTAGTTTAAAAAAGCTCACAAACTCCCTGTACTTTGCCAGGAGAGCTAGCAAAGAAAGAGATGCCTCAATAATGCCAATACTTATATTGTCAATACTTATTATACTTGTTATTGCTGAGTCCATTATTTTATGTGAAAGTGAGAGCAGTAAAAGAGGCAATGAGACCTTTTGAGCCACCATGAAAAGCAGTAGATTTAACTATTGGTCTTTCTGATCTGTACATCTGTACAAGCTGCCAACTCAAGGACAAGGGAAGGCCCACAGTGCCGAGGGCAAACCCAACTCTCTGGGTGCCTGTGCTCCTCCCCAGAGGTGGTGGAAGGCAGGAGTCGTTTGTTCACTGAGATCTTTCTAACAGGGCAGGTAACACCTTACAGCTTCTGCTATGAGCTCATCAAGGAAATAAAAATGCAGTCCTTGGGAACTTGGGGGCAATCCCAAGCCCTTTATTACATAAAGAAGGGGGGAAAAAACCAAAGAGAGGACACTGGAGGAGTCTCAAATCTCCTCAGACTGTTTTCCCATGTCCCAAAAGTGCTGCTGCTGCTTTCCAGCTCTCTCCACCACTGGCACCAGAAGGGCACCTCAGGCTGCCCCAGACATGCTTGCACACTCCATCCCTCCTTACAGGCAGACAGACAGTATGGGTAAGCAGTAGATTAAAAATACAGGAGACCCTAATGTAAACAAACATGACAACCCACGTAAGGAGCCCTGGATTTCTCCTCGGACCTGATGGGTCCATGGAGGTGGCAGAGCTCCCTATTTCAGCTCATTTTGACTTGTACATCCTGCCAGCAGAGCCCCACACTGCAAGCCTGGCTTGATCCTCCCAGCTAGACCAGGGCTCCTCAACAACAGGAGATAGGTGAGAGCAAACCCTTCCCCAGCCAAACCTCCCCATGCATCTCTGCAATGTTGTCCCAAATTACATCCTTCTTCCTTCCAGCACTTAGATACCTTCATCCTGTTTTATCTTGCTCTGCCTGAAAAAAAATCTCTTCACAAACAGGACAGGATTGGTTTTCCTGTTAAATCTCTTGTCCTCAGCTGGCTTGTCTTAATATCTTATAGGTGAGACCACTGACCAGAAGTGGGCCTTGGCATGGAAGGAGCTTAAGTGAGGTCTTATCAGAAACATCAAGAGTTCTCTGGGGCACAGGCAGCTTGGTTCCCCGTGACACCTTGACTTCCACTATCGTGCCCCAGCCCAGGTAAAGGAATTTTTCCAAATTGCCACATGGTGCTTCCAGAACTTCAGCAGCTTTTGCTTTTCCCAGCAATTTTGCTGATGAGGAGAATTATGCTCCCGCTCCTTAGATGCAATTTAAGAGACACTTAATGCAACAAACTTGTGTTTTGATTTTCTGCTCTAGGTGACATTTCATGAAACCATCCAAAAGACTACAATAGGCCTTCAATGGAGTGAAACATGGGATTTTCCCAAGACAAGATTTTAACTCCACATCTATTGTCTTTGAACATCCCATTTGTGATGTATAGAAAAGGAGCAGATACCCCAAAGGGTTGTGCTTTTTGACAGGCAAGAGTGAGGTGAGCATCCCCCGGGATGCCCCTTTCCCTGCACTGTACCCTGACAAATTCACCCTGATGAGGACAGCGATAAGACAGCAACGTTGCAGAAGAAATTTGGGGCAACTGAATTCCACTGTAGGCTGCAAGCAAAGACTGAAGCCAGCATCTCCTGCCTTCCCACCATAACACCAAGTTCAGCCAATAAAAAAACCCTACAGTGCAGCTGCTCAGGACTGGCCTCTTCCTCTGGGCAGCTGTCACTAGGAAATCAGCATTTTCAAATGCCATGCCTGGGCAACTCCTGGAAATGACAGTGCTGTAGCAGTTCCTTGATACATTATCTTTTTCTCACCCAACATCCTCACCCATTCTTTTCAAGTCCCTGCCTTGTACTTTGATCCCAAAGGGTGGGAGAAAGGCTGAAGGAAGAGGGTGAATTTCAAACCACCTCTCCATATAAATAGAATAGGTTATGCATTCCTTTCTGAAGTATTGTATTAATCCCAATTGTGCCATAAAATATATATGACTCACTTGAGCCTTGTTCTCTGGTGAGTTATGAACTATTATGTCACTCATGGGATAAGTATTATGTCTCTTAAGAGACTATCACCTTTCCTCTACTTCATAATATAAAACTTCATTGAAATCTGCCGTTCCTGATATAAGCAACTTCTCGTCACACACATTAAACCTTTTTTCTTTTACAGCTTCATTCATTTAGCTGATATTCACATCAGGATGAGTTCTTTCAGATGCAGCATAAGCATAAATTAGTATGGAAGAGAAGTAGTCATTTAGCAGAATTTTTTCTTTAATAAATCTGGTGATATTTATATTTCATCACAGAGCAGAAAGATTTTTTTTACACATTTAAAGATTTATTCCTGTAGTAAGTATCCAATTAATAGGGCTTTAGCATGCAGACAGGATTTGTATTTATGCTGAAGAAAATATGTTCTCATTATACTTTTATTCTCATGTTAGATTTATTGTGGGTTCCATTATAATTTATTTTAGTAGCTCCATTTTCTAATTCTTTATATTTACATGTCTTTTCCAACAAAAATAATAATACATAAATAATACCTGACAACATTTTGCAGATTTTCTCTATTTGTATGCTTCAATTCTCCAAGCATCTTGGAATGGAAATGCTGTGAACTACAAAGGAAATCTCTATGTGATCTCTATTACATGAAAAATTATCATTTTTATATCCTCTTCACTCTGCCAAGTTCTTTCCAAGTTTCTGTTTGCAATGCATGAAAGTAGGCAAGCAATGCTAGCAAACCCAAGTAGGAATACTCACTACATACACTTATGTTTTCAGTGTGTTGCTGCAATTAGCAGTGTCAGAGGACAGCCTGGTGCATTGCAGCAGAGAGCTCTTTCCTATTTACTGTCACATATATTTTTCCATAGGCTTGCTGCTCTGGGATTCATGATAACACAATCCTACCACTGCTATCCTGCAAACCACTGCCAAGAGCAATGTCCAGTCAGTAGCACTTGGCCTAGTCTTTAACCCTGCCCTTCCACTGCCTTGCAGTGGGATGGGAACTTGAAACTAAAGTGGGACCAGCCTCACAGTCACCTGCCAACATTGCCAGCATGAGAAGATCTTATGCTGAGCAAGTTTCCACCCATGCTGCATCTCCTGTAGAAAGATTCCTGTAGGGTGTTGTACAGCAGCTTTCCTGAGCTCTGTAAGACAGCTTTCTTGTGCAGCCCATCCAGAGCTTTAGGCCCAGCACTAATCCCAGCAGGTCAGACTGACAGCAGTCAGGCAGGGCACAGGCAGTGTATGGCTGGAGAAGCCAGCTGAGTTACACTGCAGACACAACACTGCATGTAAGAGCCAAATCTGGCCAAGTGCTGTTGCAGTAGATGTTGCTTTCGTTTTGCAGTGTACCCTCTGCTGGGAAAAAAAATGACTTTGTGTTAGATATCACATCTAATTATTCCTGTTGGGCTGGCCCAGAAAATGTCAACAGCGCATTGTAAGTGCTAATTGGGGTGTCCATGCTCTGCAGTAGATTTGGGATACAACACCCACGACTGGGGAAGTTAAGCTTGCTTTAGAGTACTGTACTGTAATGAGCTTAGTCTCCATGGCAGAGGCACAGCTTTGCTAGGCACACTTTGTGCTGCATTGCCCGAGCCATGCACCAATGTGCTGGTTAAGGCAGGCTGCCCGTGGCCACCACCAGTGGCCAGGAAAGGTGAGAAGGATTCCCAAGGCATCCTGCCGAATGTTCGGCAAAACAGACTGAGGTGGAGAGAGAGGGAAAGAGAAAGAGGGAAAGGAGAGAGGGAGGAAAGTAGAGGCAGAAGAAAGACTGCTGGTGAGTGAAATAAATAACAAGTTGCCAGTGTGCTTACCATGCCTCTCACTGTTTAGGCAGAAAACCTCACTAGTGTTTAGACTCACTTGATACAGTATGGATTGAGCTCTCACTGCCTATACTGGATCTCCATGCTTTGCTGCTTTTTCCACAGACCCCATCATGCTTCTGAAGAAATATTAATCCAACCTTATTTCAGAATTTCTAGTCCAGAAAAAGTACATTACTTTGGTATAGAGACAGTGATGGTACTTGAACCCAGAGGATCCAGCCAAATTAACAGTGGCAAATCCCCAAAACAGGCTTTTTTGACAGTCCTCATTTTCCATATTGCTCTTTCCTGCTTTAGAGCACCAGTTGGAGGGAAACTGCCTGCTCCTTTTGCTGTGCTGGAGTAGCAGTGTCTGCTGTGACATCCCACCCCTCTATGTTCTCAGGCACTGTTTCATCATTTTTACCAGGCAGTCCTTAAAACTTTCAGGAATCTGAAATTAGATCTTCACAAAATGAAGCCAGAGTATTTAAAGCTACAACATTCCTGCTAGTCTCTTGGGCTATAAACCTGACAGGGATCTAGTCCAAGCCCCTTTGTGTCATGAAGGGACCGTTTGTGCCCCTCTGTGCGTTTTTGCCGCTTCCATGGACAGTGTTCATCAAGTCCTGCTTTAAACAAGCCCTGCAACAGAGTGTAACTCAGCAGAAACAAGCTTCAAGCCTGAAACACTGTATTTGTTCAGATGTTAAGGCAAGAATATGAAAAGGAAATCTGAAAGACTATTGTAAGGACAAAGATGAAGCCTCAGATGTATTTTGTGTTTCACACAGTTCTGCCAGCATTATTACCCCATATGCTAATGCAGAAGAGGTAGGCAATTATTGCCAAGCTTGCTTCATTTTACCTGTTCTTCCTGACCTCAGATTAAAATGTAACAGTGCCAGGCTCCATAGACAATATAGGGCAAAACCTCACAGACAGGCTGTCAGAAAAGGGTTGTGCTGAATCTGGAGACAAAGTCTGGGGAGGGAATTCCAGAAGAAGTGCTGGCTGAGAAACTCTTTGAACCGTGGGCTGCATCCTTCCACAGGGGAAGGCATACAAGAAGCTACGCCTCTACTATGTGTATTCAAACTGTGAGATGAAGCTGTGCTCTGAGACAAGCCACTAAGCACAGGATTTGCCAGCCTGTTCTCAGTGGTGGCATCCTGAGGTTGATCACCTGGGAAGTTCTCTTTTTCAGGACATTATCCTGAGAGAGCAGCTCCAGTTCCTTTTTCTCACTCCATACTTATCAAGACCAGAGCAGCCGAACTTTTGAACCAAATTCTGGTAATAGGTATTTTACCCTAATCACGTGTGAAACAAGTCATCAGATGTTGGCTAAGCTGCCCACCCACCCCAGATGCCCAGATGTACCCACACGCTGCTGTGCAAATTCAGAGGCAGATGTTATCCTGCATGTTTTTAGAATGATACCACCCACGAGGACACCTGTGCTTGGTATGGAAAAAGTGAGAGATATTTGCACATGCATGTCAAGCTGGAGAAAAGGCCACTTGAATTTACATGGGAGTGTAACAGTGTACAAATCTCTGCATGCCTGCTGCAAGGTTTAGGAGAACGATGCATGTCAAACAGCTGGAAACCTACCTAGAAACCATGTGTGCTCAGCCTTAATCTAGGTATCTCTGTCTCATATTTTACCTAGATGATGTATACACTGCACTGCCACAGAGAAACACCTACTTCATATATACCACAGAAAGGGAAGATGAAAAAGAAAATATTACTCTCATTCTGCACATCTTCTTTACTGTCTAGATCCACTAGTTGTATTTTTGTTTGCTTTCTGAAATAGCAGAAAATTGGGAGGGAGTTTGTGACTAAAAGCTAAATAAATATTTAATGTATCAGCACCTGTCATATAGTTTTTGTGCACCACCACTATCGATTTCCTGGTACTTCTCCTTCCCTACCCAACTTCATTAAAGAATAAAAGTAAAGTAATAAGTCATTTCACACTCTGTCTGACCATTATACAATAATAGCAAGATTTCATGCAAGGGTACAACATTATGCCCATCTGCAATCACAGTCTCTTTGCAAAAATCTNAGAATGATACCACCCACGAGGACACCTGTGCTTGGTATGGAAAAAGTGAGAGATATTTGCACATGCATGTCAAGCTGGAGAAAAGGCCACTTGAATTTACATGGGAGTGTAACAGTGTACAAATCTCTGCATGCCTGCTGCAAGGTTTAGGAGAACGATGCATGTCAAACAGCTGGAAACCTACCTAGAAACCATGTGTGCTCAGCCTTAATCTAGGTATCTCTGTCTCATATTTTACCTAGATGATGTATACACTGCACTGCCACAGAGAAACACCTACTTCATATATACCACAGAAAGGGAAGATGAAAAAGAAAATATTACTCTCATTCTGCACATCTTCTTTACTGTCTAGATCCACTAGTTGTATTTTTGTTTGCTTTCTGAAATAGCAGAAAATTGGGAGGGAGTTTGTGACTAAAAGCTAAATAAATATTTAATGTATCAGCACCTGTCATATAGTTTTTGTGCACCACCACTATCGATTTCCTGGTACTTCTCCTTCCCTACCCAACTTCATTAAAGAATAAAAGTAAAGTAATAAGTCATTTCACACTCTGTCTGACCATTATACAATAATAGCAAGATTTCATGCAAGGGTACAACATTATGCCCATCTGCAATCACAGTCTCTTTGCAAAAATCTCAATTCACACTTCACATGCAGCTAACCTTGTTACCATTCCCTTCCTAAACCCATCAGTCTTGCAGCTGCACGTCTTCACAGCCCAACATCTTAAAATTCATCACTTTGACACCCTTGCATCCCTACAGGTCAAACTAAAGACACCAACCAAGAATAATTAAAGGGTACCCCAGATGTTTAGTTTACTTCTAGCCAACGTTTCCCAGAACTAGGTACAGTTCTCTGATCATATACTAAAGATCCATGGAAGATGCTTGTTTTAAGGGAACAAGACCTCCAACAAATTTCAGAGGTCTCTCCTCCTTTTTTTTTTTTTTTTT
>VZUA01091523.1:401-12065 GCA_013401035.1 Horornis vulcanius
AAGTTTGCTATGATGTGATCAGACCTTTTTTTTTAATTGAACAAAAGGAGAAAAAAGAAAAATGAGAGAAACAAATTAACAAAGTACAAATTTGATCTAAGTCCAGAGAATCAATCCAAGTATGTCCTGAAATGTGCATTTTTGCTGAAAACCATGCAGCTTCTTTTTTGTATCCCCTGAATTCTTTAATCTTGGCAAGACTTAGCACTGTTTCATTTCTTAGCTAATCTTCATAAGTCGCTCTTCATCTGCTAAACATTGACCCTTCCAAAATATTACAGTTTTACTATGAAGAGACAGCAAGACAGATGGATAAGGTTCAAGAAAATTGGTTTCCTAGTCACCATCCATATAGAGTATGAGTAAAATACAATCTAAAAAGTCCAATCTTATGAAGTTCTTTTGATTCTGACAGTTGGTATAGGAGATTTGCAACAGTTAAAATAGGTAAAACTTCTAAGACTTCTAATGGAACTGAAAATGAAAGAAACTTTCAAATTGGGACCAATAGTTACAATGAAATAGCTGAAAACATGACTCAGAAACCCACAATGTGCACAGACAAAATTGCTCTATATCCCTGAAATGGTTGCTAGATTTTGATTAATTCCATAGTTTAACTACATTCTCCACAATATTACTTTTTGCACAATTTTACTTCCCTAATGCTATATTGTAAATTTTATTTAAACAATGTGCAATATAAGCTACTTTTCTTTATCAAAACAGTAATTGAAAAAAGGCATCCCATTTTTTGAACTTTGTATACTTGAAAAGAGACCCTTAGATTGTGCCTTAATGTGGGGCGAAAGTTCCCTGACTGTAGGTGACATTGAATAAAAATCTTAAGAACTATAAATCCATGAGAAATTTAATGCCAGTAATACCTTTTGTGTCTATATTTGCAGAGCTGGGGAAATGTAAATCAAATAATTATTTGATATTGTTTGATTTGGAGCAGATTATGTTAGATTATAGGAAGGAATTCTTTACTGTGAGGATGGTGAGGCACTGGAACTGGTTGTCCAGGAAGGTTATGGATGTCTTATCCCTGGATGTGTTCAAGTCCAGGTTGGATGGGACTCTGTGCAACCTAATCTGGTGATTAGCATTCCTGCCCATATCAGGGTGGGGAGGGGGGGGGGTGGAAAAAATGGCATTTATGTCCTTTCCAACCATGAATTCTCTTGAGTCATGTTGACCTTACCAAGTGTGTAAAAACCATGAGCCTTTGACCACTTCTATAAAGTGTGTAAGAACCATGAGCCTTTGCAATGTTATGTTAATTTGTTACTTGTTATTGGTTATTTCCCCAGTTCCTGGATTTTACCCCTCCTGATTGGTCCTTTTTCAATCCTCTCCCTAACTGGTCCCTTTCCCAATTCCTTTCCCCACTGGCCAAGTTTTAAAACATCACTCCCCTGGCTACTCTATATAGTTCCTGTCCCCTTGAGTTATTTGGTTCTTCCCCTTTGGATGTCCTGGAACAAAGAAGACCTTTGAAGGAGAGAAGACCCTGTCTCGCTGTTTTATTCCTGCCTCACCTGAGGTGGCAAGTGTGGATCTGTTGCTCAGGCAGCCTGACAAAAGAGCTAGTCACTCTACCCCTGAGAATGCCTGTGCTCCGTTATACAGGGTGTCTTCTTAAAGTTGCTTCTGATGAGGAAGGTCATGGCACATAGACCATCAGACCAGACTGTGACAGAAACATACTTTAATGAATATTAAAAAGGATTAAACTGTGGGCTGGGAAAGACATACAGCAAAAAGACAATTCATCTAGGAATAATAGCAATACAAATGAAATTATTTTATGTATCCAATAACTAGAATTTGGACTGAAATTCAGTTGTTTGGGTGATATGGAAGCAAAGAGGGCAGAAATCAGTAAGGCAATAGAAGATAGTGTAAATTATCCTCCCAAATCTACTAAAATAACACATCAGTAGTAAGGAGGTCAATGAAAATGAAATATTGAAATTAAAAACTAAAAACATATATGAACGAAAATTTAAAGACTATCAGAATTGGTATAGATCATATGAAAGTAGAAAGTAAAAATATGGAAGAGGCAAAGAATACTTCTTCTTTAAGAAAATTCTAAGACAAAAGAAAGTCTTCCTTTTCTTAGTTCTTTTGACTTGCTCTCTTTTTCTTTCTCCCCCTCCTTCTTTCCTTTGCTTCTCTCTTCTTTATATTTTTTCTGTCTTTTCTTGTCTTCCTCTCTTTCTCCACTTCCATCTTTCTCCATGTACTCCGGATAAATTTTAAGTGCATCAATGGTAAGCTGTGTGTCTAACTCTTTTACCTATATTCAGTTCTTTACAATTCTTTCTCATTTCTTTCAGATTCTTTTACGAAGAAAAGTAGTAGCAATGGCGTATTCAGTTTGGACTAAATGTTTTTAGGAGGTGTCTCAGCATGTTGTTCTTCCTACCATGTATACTTTTATCTCTTGGATTTGACACACTAATTATCTGCTGTGGGAAGTTGTGGGGGGGTGATCATTTTTTTAAAAAAATTTCTCCTGTGCTAAGGAACCAACCTGATAACTGCAATTTATTACCACAAACTGCAAAGCTGAAAGTTGAACACGGATGTTGTTGAACCCAATCCAAGCCTGAATGCCTGAGTCCTAGATATGTGTGTATCAGGAAAAAAAGAGATTTTACTTGTATTTTTGTAAACTGTTTGGGAGAATCTTTATCCAGATTAAGGTTTAGAAACAGAAATGTACAAATAGTAGAAATCCTGCTTCCATTTCTGGTAGCAAGGTTTGATAACAATTCTCTTACTGTGTGCTCAGGTTATCACTAACCTGGAAAACAGAGTTTGGCACTCTGATTTTGCAAAAACATAGCAGAAAAAACAGGAGAAAGTCAACTGGCATGCTTAGGTCTATAATCAGTCTTGACCTAGGAAAAGATAAAGAACTTCCAATTCTAAGTGGGTTCATGGAATTAACTAGACACTGAAGCAGGTTGTACAAGGACCTTCTTGTCTTTGGAGTTTTGAGGAATGTGACTTGAAAAAGTCCTAAGCCGTCTCTTCTAAATTCAGTGCTGACATCATTCTGTGAAGAAGGCTGAACTGAAAAAAACTCTAGATACTGTCCAACCTGTACATTTCTGAGACTGTAACATGAAGTGAAGTTCTTACTGTAAGGGAAGATGTATGAATAATGATGAATTGCATGGAATAAGTTGTACATTTACCTCTATTTTTTTTTTTTTTTTTTGTATTACCAGAACAAAAGTGATAGTATAAGTGGAATTAGAAGTGAATGTGAACTTATATGAAGTTAACATGTATCTATATCTATGTATATCATATATATACCCAGAATAGACAATACTTTAAAAAACCCAATCCTATTAAGTTGAAAAACCCCCTGGTAGCAGACAACTGAAGAACTATTTTCACATAATTTGAAAGGATCCCCATTTCAGTGTGTGGTTTTTCTACAGCAATAGAATTTAATGGAAAAAGAAAAAAAACCCCTCTTTTTCATTTCTCTATATGGCTTGCTCTTGCTGTCGCACTGTGTAAGGTCAAAGAGTTGATTCTACAACATTGTTGAGAGGTGGGAAAGAAAGCAGCAGTTAGAGTACTACCATCTGATGTGGGTTTTGAGTCTTTCCTTAGTAAATTTGCAGACAACACTAAACTGGGAATATGTGTTGATCTGTTGGAAGGTAGGAGGGCTCTGCAGAGAGACCTGGAACAGTTGGATGGATGGGCAGAGTCCAGTAAGATGGAGTTTAATCAGTCCAAGTGCCAAGTCCTGCACTTTGGCCACATAACCCCCTGCAATGCCATGGGCTGGGGACAGTGTGGCTGCACAGGGCCCAGGCAGAAAGGGACCTGGGGGTTCTGGTCGATATCCGACTGAACAGGAGCCAGCAGAGTGCCCTGGTGGCCAAGAAGGCCAAGGGCACCTGGCCTGGATCAGGAATGGTGTGGCCAGCAGGAGCAGGGAGGTCATTCTTCCCCTGTACCTGGCACAGGTGAGGCCACACC
This sequence comes from Horornis vulcanius, assembly GCA_013401035.1. Classification (NCBI taxonomy): domain Eukaryota; kingdom Metazoa; phylum Chordata; class Aves; order Passeriformes; family Scotocercidae; genus Horornis; species Horornis vulcanius. Next base: position 4,422 of record VZUA01091523.1, read on the forward strand.
TTGAGTGCTGTGTCCAGCTCTGGGCCCCTCAGTTTAGGAAGGACCTTGAGATGCTTGAGCATGTCCAGAGGAGGCAACGAGGCTGGAGAGGGGCTTGGAGCACAAACCCTGTGAGGAACGGCTGAGGGAGCTGGGGGTGTTTAGCCTGGAGAAAAGGAGACTCAGAGGTGACCTTATCACTATCTACAGCTTCCTCAAAGGTGATTGTAGCCAGGTGGGGATTGGTCTCTTTCTGCAGGCAGCAACTGACAGAAGGAGAGGACACAGTCTTAAGCTGCACCGAGGGAAATATAGGTTGGATATTAGGAAAAAGTTTTTTACTGGAAGAGTGATAAAGACTGCCTGGTGAGGTGGTGGAGTCACCATCCCTGGATGTGTTTTAAAAAAGATTGGGTGTGGAACTCAGTGCCATGTTTAGTTGAGGTGTTAGAGCATGGGTTGGACTCGATGATCTTGGAGATGTCTTCCAACCTAGTGATTCTGTGATCTCTCTAAAATCTGTAGTATAGCTGGCTGCAGAAAACTCTTAAAGCAGAGGATCCAAGGGAAGGATTTATGATTCAGATTAAAGGCTTTAAAGGTCTTTATGCTGGAGTTTCCTCTGCAATGTAGTTGTGTGTCATATGTTACCTATTGTTATGTACCACTGCTACACAAAGTGAGATGTAGAATCAGATTCATTACCAGATACTGACTGCTTTTCTCTGAAGAACTCAGCTTTGACCATGGTCAGATATAAAATACAGCATTTTTCTTGTACAGTGAAGTGCTTTCTGGTTCCCAACTGTTGGAATGACAAGAATGTTATTTTGCATTTGCTGGTGGAACTCCTTGGGGCTGTAAAACAGAAAAAATGTTTTAGAGATCTAAATATAAAGGAATGCAATTTTAACATATTGTGTCATTAAGAAATTTAGGAGCTTTTAGACAGGTTGTGAAGGTAGCAGAATATGAGATGTAGTGTTGCGTTAGATATGTTTTTAGTATTTTCTTCTTTTTGTAAAAGCTGTAATTTTCAGAGTTTAGAACCAATTTAATGTCCCTGGAGCTAGAGCTTTTTTGCATCCATTGTCCATTAGGTGAATTGCTAAGCCAAGAATGGAATCCATTTATAATGTATAAAATATAGTAAAATGCTTTAAAAACAGTCAAGATCGGGAAGAAATCATCAGGAGTCCATTAAATTTGAAGATGGTGAGTTCTGAGATTCTTCATATAATCAGATAATGGGTTTTTGTGCTTTGATAAGAGGCATTAAATATAGGAAGATTTATTTAAAAGTTTGAATTCAATAAAAATTTACACAGAACTAATGCAAAATGCATTCTGTTTGACATTTGAGACAGCTTTCAAAACAGTATTTTGCTTTAAAAAATACCCTGTGGCTTCAGTAATATTTATTATGCTTTAATAAATTTAAATAATAGCACCTGAAATTATAGTGTCAGTGTTACATACTTTAAAGACACCTGTCAGAATTCATAAAGTCATATTCTCATGGCATCATAACTTGGACATGAAAATGTGATCTTATCAGGGAAGATCACAGGTGCTGACATATTTGTTAGCAATTAAGAGCAAATCTTCTCTGCAGAGAATTTAAATCACTAAGAGCAATACGAAGGGAATATGAAGGGAACAGCTGAATCTAAGACTCCCTGCAGAAGGTTCCAAGTTCCAGAGTGTCTCATTTGTGCCTGGCCTTAGCTCACAGCTGGCTTGTGTAAGTCTCCTCTAGCAGCACAGGCTGACCTGTGGGTGCAGCCAGGGCCAGCAGCTGATGGGAGCTGGCCAGGGTAGAAGCCATCACTGAGAGCTGGGCTCCTGTCAGCTTCCATCAGCGGCTGCAGAGGAAAGGTCTCAGTACTGTGAGCAGGGCTCCACCTCAAAACAGCTAGTGAGGCCTGGAAAACACAGGAACAGCCTTCAGATACTGGGTCTGCATTTATTTCTACTCGGTCGGTGACTAGAAACTCATGGAGATATCCTAAACAGTTTTTGCTGCATTGTTGGATCTTGATTCCTCTGTGATTTGGTGTAAATTTTCACAATCTTTTTATTCTTCTTATTCTGGGAAGAAGATGTATCTCCTAGTAGGAATCTGTTCAATATACAGACAATAAATTGAGGAATATTCTGGATTTGATAATCCCAAAGTTAAAAAATATAAAAGTTATTTTGGGTTGAAGTTAAAACTGAATTTCCTCAAACTTTTCAATGCAGCAAATGTACTTTAATGCTTAGTCAGCATGGATTAAATATGCTTCATCCTTGCTATATTTTTTGCCAAAGTGTTTTCTTTTTGGAAAGTATTAACCCATCCAAACACATAATTATATGGTCAATTTTCTGTGCATCATTCTAACACATCTTTGGCTGATTTACAGATATTCTTGTAATTCCTCCTTCAATATCCTTATATGGTTTCCACTCAGATTGGAGAGATTTATGTGAAGCAACAAGCTGAAAGTAATGATGATTTCTAGATTTTGTTTTGAGCTGATAGTAGGGGACAGAACAGTGTAGTTAGCAAATTTTGCAAATCAGTGATTTGGCATGGAGAAGGGTCAAAATATTCTAGAGTGAATATCCACTGCAAGAACTATGTAGCAACTGAGAAAACTATTTGAAAACCACCAAGGTGCACTTAGTGGACGACAAACAAAACAGAAAGTTACAGCTTTTAGGTTGTCATTTCTACCCTGCCTTTCCCTTCCTGTGTGAACTTACCTTGCACACACATTTACATTTTTCTGGTTCCTCCAGGGCTCTGGTGATGCTCTGGATAAATAGTATACATTTCACAGAAAACATGCATAAATGTAAATTCACCCTAGAGGTTTAAATGACTCCCTGGGGTTAAATGAAATTCATGTTATTGACATTCACGTATAGTAAGAAGCACAGATTTTAAAAACCTGTCTCTGTACACATACAGAATCAAACTGCAGAGCTGCAAATTAAATAATAGCATGTCTGCCTCCAATAAGACTTGAATTGCAGACAATACTTTGCATTAGAATCTTGCACCTTCAAAAATCTATCTTCCCCTGTTTGGAATTAACAGGCATTTTGAACAGTACTGGGGAGGTCTCAAGGACCAGTGTGAAAATGGAACACACCATCAGTGGAGAGAGCAGAGGAGACGAGTCACCACATGAGTGATAGAAAGCAGGATCACTGTTTGGGACAGAAAGCAAATATGTCAGATGAGATAATTCCATGACAGGAAGAAGGAGATTAGTGACTTCATACAAGGAAATGGGTATGCAAAGGGAACTTCTTTTTATTTTGTTTTTTGATGTGACCATCTATGCCCTTAAAATCAAATCAAACTACAATAGCTAGGGAAGAAGGCTATGGCAATGGCCAGCGGAGTGCAAAACACCATTCAGGAAAAGATTAAAAAATATGCTTTCCAGCAGAAAAATGTAATCAGAGATGTTTTAGCTATGCATTTTCTGGTTCATGGATTGCTATTTCTTAACTTGCAGCTATTTTACAATCTATTTACCAGCTCAAGGTAGTTTGTGATTTTCAAGACAGAGCAGTAAGATAGAGGACCCTTAGAAGCTTTAAAATAGATATTTTATAATTTCTGAGAGACATTAGTTGGTATAATTGCCCATGTTAGCAAGATTCATAATGGTATACCAGGAAGGCTGGTATTCCATTGTCCTGTGTCTGTGTTCCCAGCACTAAATAAATTACTAAATCACAGATCCTTTTTGGTTCTCTAGCCAGGACTCCAAAAGCTGATCACAGGAACTTGGGGAGTTACCATCTACTGCCTCTAAAAGTCTACATGACATTTGGGGACAGTGTGAGAGAAAACTGTCCACTCACCTCCCTCCCACTGTCTGCTGGAGACAAAAGAACTACTTATGGCTTATTCAAATATTCTGTAATCTCCTATGCCCAAGAGACAACGTCCTTCCCACTGAGGGGCTCTTTTCACAGTTTGTACTTCCTGGTTTGAAAAAAAAAAGTAACATCTGCCTCTTTGCGCATTGCTAAAAAACAGCTTTGAGGTCTCCAACATTCCTTTTTTTGCTTTCTATTTTCAATTATATAGGTTGTATTATGAAGAATAGAAAGCAAAGGAGAAAACCATGGTGATTCAGGCAACACTTGTGAGTCCTGGATGACATCTCCTCTGTAAGGCAAGCTGGTTTAAAACTAATGCTTTAGCAGAATATTTTTCTTGACTTTTGTGATATTATTTGTGTTTTGATTTAGTATATTCATGGAACTTGCATCAACATCCTTCTAACAAAAACAAGTGATAAGTCTTATAGTAACACACAACAGACAGAGAAATGGTTTGCTCTGCTTTTGACTCTGCTCAAGTGGTAAGAGGAAGATCTGAAAATTAGAAAATATATGTGAAGATATTTCCTTTTAACTTCTCATAGACGCTCTGTGGGTAGCCTCACATCTTGTCTCTGGGTCTGGAGAGCAGGTGCTTTTTGTGGAGAGCAGCCTGTGACCAAGTCCATTGCTGGAGGAATAGAAATCCTAACTGTGCCCTTGAGAGCCACTGCTAGCTCCCTTTCCCTTCCTTCCCAGAACACCAGCATCTTGGTAGGCCTCAGTAACAAAATTTACATGTAGATCTTTGAACATGTAAAAAGCATTACCTGTCATGTAAATCCCTGATCCTTCACCTTTAGTTTTACTGCTGTAAAGGTGTAAATCTCCAGGTCAGTCTGTGTTGGGCAGGGGGAGTGGTGAAGAGGAGTCAAAAACGTTGGTTGGAGAGGAGATAAAAGTAGGGTTTCTACCTCTTAATGTTTGAAATTTAGAAGCACAAGATATTAAACCCAAACATAGAAGAAATTACAAGATAATGGATGTACAATTTTCGTTCTGAGAAGGAGATGAAAAATAAAAGAGCATGCTAGGTGTTCATCATATCATTTAATGTACACTGTGTTAAGATACTGCAGTGCTGAAGTGATGCTCCAAAACTTGTTAAAACTGAGGAACTCAGGTAGGAAAAACTGAACAATTTGCTCTTATTTTTTAGTTGCAGTGTGGCTACATAACTGTTCTTTAGAATCCCTTCTCTATTTAGCCATCTTTCAAATGAATGCTATTGCTTCACCAGTGTGAGGCTGCTGCCATTGCTGGTTTACCCTGTTAAGGCAAGCCTGCTTTTTTGAAAATGAGCCAGAACACTTGGAAAACATATTTTATGGCCTAAGAGAATTTTTTAAATCCTGGATAAAAAGGCCATAACTCTATCATCTCAACAAGTAAATTCCTTTTATGTATTATAATGAAATTGATTAAAACAGTTGCCTAAGCTTTGAATTTCATGCAGTGGTCTTTTTAATTACAGGTCCCCTTTAAGACAGATTCCATCATCTACACCAGCCATTAAATAATGATGGTGGATATTGTTACACTATTGCATGTTACCAAGTAGAATAATATAAGGTCACAAAAAGTGACCTTTGCACACAGGAGATCCAGAGATCAGCTTCAAACTTTGGTTCCTTCTGGCAACCTGTCTGTAGACAAATTTTTCCAATGGCAAATAAATCATGATTTAGGAAAAGTCTGGTGTAGTTGCACGGCAAGTAACCAGGATTTAAAATTAATAACAGTTTAGTTTAAAAGTTTAGATGGCACTACTTAACCTTATCACTACATTATTTTTTTATAAGTACAGCTACCTTTTAAAGATGGCTGAATGATCAAAAATCACTTTGACTTGGGGCCTTTGACTTGTTATGAAAAACACCCTCTCAAACAATCGTTCACATACAGTCACTGCAACCATGGGAGAGATCTGATAGGTGACATATGCTGGTGTATGTGACATGGAAAGCTGGAAAATAGAGAGCTATTAAAACTTGAGGAATGAAAGAACAGAAGACTTTTTCAGTTTTGGTAGAATTGCTGTAATGCTAATGTAATGCATAGTCATCCTTTTATTGTATTCTCCATGTACTGATTTTATCAATCTTTATAATAGTGTTCATCCTACAGCATTCTTTCAAAAATGGCCCACTTCACCTGTTTTATCTCACGGGGATACCTATCCCTCATCACCTTTAGTGCATTTTATGTCATTTTCAGTTCTGCTATCTACTTTAAAGGATATTTTCAGAGGACATAGTTGTCTGTGAGCTCAACATTCAACACATCATTATTTGTTACAAATGGAAATATCTAAAACAATAAAAATATTTGAAATTTTGTAAACCAATCATTTGATCTCCATTGAAATGAAGGTAATTAGAAGATTAAGATCATAGAATCATTGGATGTCTCAAGTAGGAAAACAACTATAAGGGTCACTGAGTCCAGCTCCCCAGATTCTAAATTTAAAATTACTTTCTGCTACCAATAACAACTTAAATTCTTTTTTCTTGTAGTAATAAAACTGAATTTAGTTATGTTAAAAACCTAAAGACTAACAAGCTTAGAAACTATATTGCATACAACGTCTTGTGTATTCCATGAGAGTGGAAATAATGTAGTAAATTTGTGTTGATGGTGATAACTGGAGAAAAAAAATCTCAATTCAGGCATATAATCTTCTATTAATTTGCTCTCAGTAGCTACAACATTTTTGGCTTTGTCTATGGCAGGATCAATATTACTGATTAAAATCAACAGGTGCATGCAGTTTAGTAAGGAGAGAGTAAAAAACCATTTTAAGAAAAATCTGTTGCAGCATCCTATCCAATGCATATTACAATGCTATTATCCAACCCAGTCCTAAGAAATTATCTGTCAGAATACATCCGTCTGTTTTTCAATCTCACTCCCAGCATGAGGGTCTCTAGGACTTCTCTTGTTGTCTACAGGGTTTTTTGAATTAATTTTTTCAAACAGTTGATCAGAAGAAACATGCTAGTGACTACTTTCCTACTGCTCAGTCTTGTTTTGACTGGGGCCTTTGAATGCTGCTGTGACAGAAATTCCTAATCTGTCAGAGATTATAGGAATAATGTAGCTAAATTCAGTGGGATCAATCATCAGGATTGAATTTAAATATGTGTGTAGCATTTTTATTGGACTCAGGTCTGCATGCTAAATAATAAGAGATGGTGTGGATTACAGAGGTATAGGTTTTACATATGAAAATACTTGTTTCTCCCCGACAAAACTGAAATTTGCATTATTCTTTCTACAGTCTTCTTTTTATCTCTGATTCAAATCATTGGCCTATACAATGCAATACAAACCTCAACGCATTTCAATATGCATGTATCGCATGCATTCAGCCACACTGATTGAGTCTTTGGCATAAAGCAAGAGAAAACTAAAACCAAAAATTCCTATAAGGAGAATATGATATAAACCCAAAGGAGTGTGGTGGAGAAATAAATTTAAGTTAAGCAGCAGTTAACATATTTACAACATAAGCATGGTGAATATAAACTTACCTTGAAATCCCAACTGTTTTCCAAATGGACTCATTAAAAAAGGGACTTTATTGAAGTCTTGATTCTGATCCTAGAGAAGTCAATAGTAAATGTTTTATTGNGGCTTAAACTGCAGTCTTGACAATTTGGGGAAATTCTTCTAGCACTATGGAATAATGTTCTCAAAAAGTGAGACTATTTGCAAGAATTCAAGGAAAGAAACGAAAATGAAATTGTAAAATGGGTTCCCTGTGTCACAGAT
>VZUA01091526.1:8053-30983 GCA_013401035.1 Horornis vulcanius
ACTGTAGGTAATAATGTAGAATAAAAAATAATTTTAAAAGCTTTATGTGCTTAAGCATCTACATGTTCATTAGTAGTTAAGCAGCCTTTTTCACCAGTGTTAATGCAAAAAGCAGTGACACTTATTTAGAGAAAAATATATTTGCCCATGCTTTGAAATCCCTTGTGTATATCTTTTCTATTGCACCAATTCTCCTCTCCCATTTTTTTCCCCATGAGTTGCTTTCGAGAAGAGGTTGGACTACATTCATGTATACTTCAATAAAACTAAATAGAAAAAAAACCCTTTCAAAGTATGCTACCTTTTCTTCCAAATCAGATGTATTTATTGTAACAAGAACGCTTCATTATGATATTATGTATCTGTCAATGTTTCTTTTCCTCCTGCCTTCAAACATAGAGCAGATGTGCCTAAAAGTATTGTCTCAAGTGCCAGGAGAAATCAAGAAAACAGGGGCTGATAAATTGGACCTTTTAAGCTTCTTTCTCTGTTCTACACCTCTCCCTCTGGAAGACACATCTTCTTCTACTTTAGACAGCAGGAAAAAAATGCTATCTTGCCTGAGGAAAGTGATATGAAAAACACAGAAATGCCTACAGCCATCATTCATTTCCAGTGATCTGGAAACACAGTGGTCTGTGATTAAATGATTATGTGAGATTCTTCCAATCCACCACAGGAGATTAATTATGAGGTGTATACTGTGTTGCCTTAACAGTTGTCGCCTCAGCTTTGCACAGAGGTAGGAAAGTAGGATACTGCCCAGTACATCCACAGACATTCCATTTCAATCCCTGCAGTGGGAATGGAGTAGTACTTGCCTGTGACACATATCTGACAATTTGGAGAGGATGAGGAAGGAGGAAGAGGAATGTGGGGAATGTCTTAACAGAAAATTCAGCCAGCATTTTCCAGCAAGAAATTCCCTTTTGCCGAAATATATGTCAAACCATTTAACTTCTCCCAACCCCACCTTTTAGGTGCTTAAATGGGATTAAACATACTGTCCCAGGCTCCTAACTCTAACACTCTTGATCTATTTCTTCATGCTCCAGGCTCTGTGTTAGAGACAAACTGTGTTCTCTTTCCCCTCTCTCCACTTTGGTACCCACATCACTGAGGACACAAAAGACCATGCAAAAATAGAGATATAAAGAAGACCTGGAGAGAGAAAACACAGCACAAAGCCCATTCAACTCCTACATCCTGGCTAGCAAATCTGTGAGTAATCCACTCAGCACTTGAAAAACTAGTTACATATTGGATATTCTCATCTATTGGTTTTTTTCCCCTAGTTTGTCACCAAGAACATCACCAAGTTTATCACTGCTATCGATCATGCAAGTGCCAAGATTTTACAGGTTACAACTCGACCGAATTTTTGGATGTGGAAAGGAGGCACCTTCCCTGCTATCTCATGAACAAGTGGACAAGAGTGCTCAGTACTCCTCTCCCTGCTGCAGATCAGCATGGTTGAGCTGATCCTCGGAGGTGAGCAGCACCTGCTCTGGGAGATTCCCCCAGCTGCTCCGTTGTCTTCAGCAGGGCCGCACCATCTGCAGGATGCACCAGGATGCAAAAGGACCAGGACCAGGAAGCCTGACTGGCACATGGGTAAGAAATCCAGGGCCAGGATTTGCTGTGGTGTGAACATAATGGGGTTCATCCAAAGAACTCACCTGAGCTGGAAGGGGACTGGACGTTCGTGGTGCCTGGGATGCAGTGCTGAGTTGTGGCTGTGGTGGAGGTAGGCTGCACATCTGTGGAGAGAAATGGAGACACAACATTTTGTCTTACTGTGACGTGAGGGCATATCCTGCATGGGCAGCCCAACACTGAGTCTGAAACACTCTCTTTTTATACACACAAAAGGAATTGACTAACATTTCAGACTAGAAAACCAGACAATGCAGAAGAAACAGTCCCAAATCACCTCTAGGCAACACAGCTATGGCAGCAGAAACACATTCCACAACTCTTAGAGAAAATGGACTTCAGGAAATGAAGCAGCTGTGAAGACCATGACTCCAAGGAGCCCAACAGTCATCAGGAGAGGGTAGACAGCAACCCACTGGACTGAAATACATGGGGAGACAACCCAATCCCACTGCCTCAGGAGTCATTCAGGCTACATGCAGGGACTTCAACAGCTCGTGGTGGTATCAAGAGATTTTGCTCCCAACATAATCTCCTGTCCTCACCCTCCTGCCCTCAAGCTGATGTTTTTTCAAGCTCAGTCCAGGAATGATAGAGAGGGGACAGCTGAAGCCTTTGTGGCTGGCTAAGAGGTGGCAGACAAATTTGCTTACATTCACTGAGCTATTGCACCTTGGAGGTTCTCCATTCAGTTTTGTAACAGGAACTGAATTAGCTTTGAAAAAAGAAAGCTGTGGAAATCCACTCTTCTCAAAGAATAGCTCTCCTTTACCATCTAAATGAATCAAACACAACATGAACAAAGACTTCTCCCCAGCCCATGTACAGTCTGACAGAGACTCTGTCAACCCACAGATTTCTTGGTGAATGTTTCCAGCCAAGCTGGATTGGCCTAAAAAGTTTAAAAGGAGAGGGGAAAGACATCTTGGTGCTGTAAGACCAATCCTTTTCCATCTGTGCTTTTTTGTCAGCCCATAATAATGGAGGGGTCATTGCACAAGCTGCTACATTCTGTTTGCTCATATTGAGCAGTTTCATGAGGTCTTGCCCCATGCAGTTGTGTGAGGAGCTAATTACGGCTCTGTAATTAGCCATGTGGAAGGGCAGACTTCCCCATGTGGAGGGAAGCTCTGCAACAGCAGGCAGAGAGAGGTCCCTGAGCCAGAGCCACCAAACAGTTGGGCGAACAGATAGTGAAGTCTGTAAGGTCAGTGTAGGGATGAACTTTATATGGAGGAAATAGCCAAATTAAATGAGTCACAGAATACAAAATACATACATCAGCTGGACTACTAGACAGAGAGTTAATTGGACATTAATTATTATACTACTGTGGGGGAAGGTCCAGAAATAGGTAATCAAGCAGTGAGTTTTAGATAGCTATTGCAGCTATTGCAACATCCTTTTTTTCTGTTTTAGCAGATACAAAAAAACAGGCCATATTTTTCTATACACACTTTCTGACTGAGGTGCATATTCGTTTTTACACAAGGAGAACATCTGTAAATGTGACAAGAACATTTGATAGGTTACTATATTGAAAAGGAATTGCATTTTTAAATTAGCTCTTAGCTCCTGAAAACAATTCGCAAGTAAATATCGTGTTCTCCGGAGAAGTATCTCATTAACCATTTTAACAGCCTTGCATATGTTTGGAACAAGAGTCCTTGAAACAGCGTAATGACTGCAAACAAGGGTCCTCTGCCAGGAGGGCAATGATTACCCCTGTCAGCTGCAGCTCCAGCCACTCCTCTTGTTGACCAATGGACACATCCAAGAGGACTGACAGATCTCACTGGCCTCCAAGTCCTTCAGCTTCCCCTGTAGAGAAACCAGCTACCAGAGCCAGAGCAATTTACCCTTAATATCCAACAGATAATTAGGTTTGCTTCTGGTTGGTTTTGTGTCAATGGGACTAAGGAATGGACAGAGTTGCCTTTTCACAACTTTCCTAATGATCTTCCTGAAATGGCAAGTGGATGACAAATCACCAGCCTAACTAGACTGTCGGCATCAACAACTGGTTTCCAAGTCCTGGCACACAAAGACTTTTGGTTCCTGGAGCTTACGTACTTTCGTTTGTGTAGGATCCCTGTGGAGAAGGTGGACACCTTTGCACAACCCTCCAACTGTGCTCAACCATATGGGAGGAGTGCAATGGCTTACTGGTCTTTCAAAGTAAAAGGACATACAGACAAAATTGTCCAGTGCAAGTAGGAAAAGGCAAGGACGAAGAAATGTTTGATCATATGTCTGTATACAAACCTGTCTTGAGCTTTAATTGTGAAAAAAACACTGGAGTACTCTATGTTAAAGGCACAAAGAAGATGTGGCTTCTAACCAGAAGGCAAGGCAAATTGATGACTTTTAATTTGTACACCATTTTTTAAAATTGCATGCTGAAGCAACATAGAATACTTTTGCCTAAATCCCACAATTCACTGCAAAATGGGAGTTATGAAAATGTATCCTATTTCAAGAACTTTGAAGGGAAAAACAAGTACACAAAACAGTTGTGATTCCTCACAGTTTAAGATTATATAAACCAGGACAATATTGATGGCTTATGCTGACAAATAACACATGGGGAGCTTAATCCTACTCTTAGTTGGGTAAAAAGGGCAAATGCCAACTGTTTTCAGTGGGAACTGGTTCAAATCCTCTCTGGACATAATGTAAAAACAATTTTGAAGTTCTTGTGCATTTTCACAAAAAAGAAAAAAACAAAACAAACAAACAAACAAAAAAACCCCATAAAAAACCCTTTGCAGACTCCCAGCTCCTTGTGGGGCCTCTCCGAAAGTCCCCCCCAAAAGCCACCACGGAAGTCCCCANATTATAAAATATTTGATCAGAGACCATATTCAGTGCCTCAGATGTGCTCTTCATGTGTATGGAAACAGTTGTAATCATCATTCACTCTGAATCAAAGACTTTTGACACATAAAATATTATCTATTTAAAGTCTTTTGAAAACTTAGCACAAATCATCCACAGACCTCTGAGAATTTTTCAGGCAGGGGGTGAGGAAGAATATGTGACTGAAGGTCCCCAGCACACCACATTCCAATAACTCCTTGCAGGCTGCAGCACTGATAGCATTCTGAAAAGTGCTGAATATGCCAAATGTAGAGGCTGTAGTTGAGTAATTATCATCTAGCCTAAGTCATCCCCTCTACCTGAACTGGGGCACTCTCATCAGCCAGAGAGGGATCAGCCAGGGCAAAACCCCAGGGATTTCTCCATCCTCTGAGACATTTCTTTAAATACAGTCTTGGGAGTCAATAAAACCTCAGGCTTCCAGAGTAATTGCATTTCTCTGACAGAGGGACAATATCCTTTTTATCAGAAGGGCATTGTTCTGCATTTGTACAAAATCAATATGAGGGATAATTCCAAACAAATACGATTTGCTTACTTTTTTTTTTTTTTTTTTNTGACACATATCATTTTAATGTGGGGTATAAATGAATATGCTGATTCCTCATTTAACACTTGTCATATCCTTACCTGCAGTAAGTTAAAGTAGCTGGTGAGACCATGTGACAAATCTATGTCAATCCATTTGTGTTACACAATATGGAGTTGAGTGTTTTGAAACTTGAGGTGAGACTATACTAATGGCCTCATTTTGTGATCAGGGCAGGAAAGGACAGTAATGATAAGGCCCTACGAAGTTATGCAAATTGACTGAAGATCTACCTGTCATCTTTTACTCTGCTTTGTTAGATGCTTATGGTTCAGTCTTGTCCTATTGTGTATTAGCCCCTTGGAAGTGGAAAGAGACTAGCATGCAGGGAGCAAGTATTTTGCTCAGCAGTAGCTGTTTGCAGGATTGTGCTCCTGCTCATTATGTGATAATAGCCTATGGATATTGAACCCCATGGACTAGCTTTCTGTACAGCAGGAGGAAACACGCATCGGCACATACACACACAGGCACGATTTGTAAAAGGGAACTCACCACTGCTAGAAGCATCATTGAGATTTAGCAGCCCACCTCCGAGCCCTCTGTAACTATGGTAACTGTAGGTCCCATTGCCGTTGATGTACAACACCTCCTGCGTGCTGGAAACAGCTGATGTTGAGTAAGTGACCTGGGCTGGCTCCTGTTTGCACTGCTTGTCAGCTGGAGCAGCCTCATCCTGCAAAAAACAAGAAAAGGTTTGGAATTATGGTTACATTTCACCTTCCATGTGAAGACCTTTTCCATTGTTAAGATTCTACATCTATTGCTTTCACAAAAGTATAATGTATGTTAAACAAGCACAGATATGTTTCTGATTGACCAAATAGCAACATAAAAGAAACAAAGGAAATAGGCAAGAATACAGGTTTCCTAAAAATCTGAGAATATTCATTTATTTGTGCTCCACACACCAACCATACTGTTTCTCAGTGTACCCTCTCACCCTGAAGAGCTCACTTCAAATTTGAAGTCTTCTTCAAATCCCAATTCTGTCCAGAAATAGTGGGAAAGAATAGGAAATAGCCATTTCCTGAGTACTGGAGTGACTCTTACAAGTCAGAGAATCATATACTTCTTGATAAGGTAATCCAATACAGAATGCACCACCTACTTATTTTGATGTACTAGTCTCAGAAATGACAGAAGGAATAGAGGAATGGAATAAAACTGCATTCCTATGTTTGGAGAAGTCTGAGTGAGTGTCCTTCCACACAGAGGCCATAAAGTTGGGATGTCTCCTCAACCTAAGTGACTTGAATACTGTTGTTATCTGTGATAGACTGGTACCTGTTTGTACACCATGAGTTCTCCTCAACGCTTCCTGTTTGCCTCTTTGATGATTGCAAAATATTTAACAGAGTTTAGAACAACAGCCCTTCAATTTTCCCTGAAAGGAGATGTCTCAGGTGAAAGTGTATTATTGCCCATCTCTACTTCCTGTATCTACTGCTTAGAGTACCTCACCTCTACTCATGATCACAGAATGCCACAGTAGAAACCTTATTAATGACACAAGTGAAATAAAGAAAAGCATTAAGAGATTATTTAATGCATTTTAGTAGCTGGAAACAAGTAAAACTATCAGTGTGTGACTGCTCATCCTGCCACAGGGACCTCAGTGACACGAAATCTGATTTGGTCTGTATCTATTTCAACATTTTCTTTGTTTCTTGATTTTTTTTTATGGGTTTGATTTTACACTCTCATCTGATGGAAACATATTTCAGTGTTTTCCAATAAAATGGATCTATGGAAGCTTTGTTTTTAAATGACCTTTTCAGAGCAGTTAACTGAAAAAAAATTCTAAAATTACCACCCCTTTGTGTAAGATTTTTTTCTATTTTATGCATCTATCCTCTGCACAACTCTTTTATGGTTCATAATTATACCAAACTTATTAAGAGTTGTATAAAATATCTGAAATATTTTTTACAGTTTTACTTAGAGGCATTAAATAGTTCAAGCAGTGTCCAGTCTCTGTGTTGAAGTAAAAAGTTGTTAGATGCTTATGAATCCTGTTGTGAATCCTGTATGCATCAGGAGCAGTTTTTGGTCCCACTTCTCAAAAAGAAGTGACTTTTCTTAGATGAAGACATCCCTGTCTTGCAGGTATTTATTGGTGAAAGAGACTTTCACCTGAAGTACAACAGAGATCATTTAGGAGAAGGGATATATATTATTAACAGAAACTTTAATATTTAATATGGAACACTGAACCATCAGACAATTCCATAAACAATAAGAATGGGGCCTCTTGGGCAGTATTATGAGCAAAGGCAAAACTTCACATTTTTTAGAGAGTTGGCCAAAGTGGTGTCCTTAGCATTTTCTTAAGTAATAATAACCTTAAACCAATGGCCAGAATTGAAAATGTATTTTTGCCAGGAATTCAAATTTAATATCATTTACCTTTTAGCTCCAAAGGTCATTGATGTCTCTTACAAGAGAAAATATATTTTCTCAGAGAATATTCATAGTAAGGTAAGCACATAATTCACAGTAAGGTTCTATCTTGGCAACATAGATTAACTCATCGTCCAAAATGTTAACACTCTCAAGACTCAGATGTTCTGCCTCCTTATGTCTAAAACTAAAAGATACTTCCTGCCATAGACTCACTCAGGGTCTCATTTTTTTCACAGAGCTCAATAGCAGAACTCCTGCAAAACCATCAAGGACTAAACTGTTTTCAAGGGGCACAATGCAAACAGGACTAACTCCTATATCTGAGCAGAGTGTCTCAGGATTGGTCTCATTATCCTCGCTGTCTGGAACCCACAGATTTGCTGTCCCTGAATTTACATGTCCTCCAGAGCCCCTCTAGTCAGGGCACTGAAGCCCTAACTGGAAGCCTCTTGCAGAGCAGATGCACTGAGCTCCTGGCAGAGCTCAGAAGGCAGAGCCTGGCTGGAGGATGCAGCAAGGGAGCTTGGTGCACCTCAGTGCACACCAGCCCACGTGTTCCGCAGCACACGGCCAAGAAGTGGGAGACCAGAGTTCTGGCTACTTGTCGCCGTGCATGGTGAGGAGGAGGAAAAATTGGGATGCAGGGTCTCTGCTGGCTGTGGTGAGGAGGGAACCTGAACTCAGAGCTGCCATCTCCTAGCAACCAGGCTCCAAGCAAAACTGTGGTGGGAGTCATGCTGAAGCTGTGCCGCTGTGCCACTGTGCGGGAAGGAATGCACAATTCACAGGGCTACAGGGACAGCACACGAAATGGGAGCATGACTCAGTTCCCTCTCAGAAGTGCTGCCCTGGGAGGCTCCCTTCCAGCTACTCCCCAACACAAAATCCACAGGCGGCTTTGAGGTCAGGACACAAAGGCTGCAGCTGTGCTACAGAAGGGGGATCTCCATACAGAACTAATCATAGCCCTACAAAACACTGTGATGGGCCATGGGATGGGGCTTGAGGTAGGGTCTGGCCACTCCAGTGGGGAGGGCATTCTCAGGGAGGCTAAAGGATCTGAGGATGATGCTGAGACCAGGACTCCTGCTTCTGCACATGAGCTCTAATCTCTTGGCCACTATGCAAAAGGAGGCTTCCTCTAAATATTACACATCTCTTTAAAGAGCTCACCGATCACCTGTTCCTAAATGATTAATAAGTTGCCATACATTTCAGACTTTAAATCTGATTCTTAATTGTTTACCACAATCTTCACAATAACTACACACAGAAATAGGGCAGGATTTTTGTCAGACTTTTTCTGAGTAGGCTCAGGAATCAGCCCTGCTGGTAGGATTATGAACCATTAGCCTGGTCCCAGAGGGTTAGGTGTTGCCTCTCATACATTCCCCTGGGATTTAAGCATATTTTTTGGAAATATTTTGTACTTCAAAAGGCAAAGATTTGCCATTTTTCCTTGCAGCCATACCAAGGATAAAGAAGCCAGTCTCTCTTTTTCTTGGGGATGGAGAATATGAATACCATATTTACTTTTGTATACGTGAGATTTATTCTTCATAAGTTCATTCTCTTCATTCTTTTCACCTGAAATGCCTTTGATTTTAATGTAATGTAGAAATTAAATGTATTGTTGTTCCACTGAGTACTGAGATCTTTGAAATATTCTGTGTTAGTTATTCAGCACCTCCTGTTTCTCCCTATATAATGTTTACAATGAAAAGGCTTATTTATTTAAATTTTTATTTAAAAAATCCTTTAATTTCAAGACAATCATTAGCAATTAACTAACCATTTAGTGACATGTTCAACCTAGCTGCCTGGAACATACACTGCTGTCATCATAACAATATACTAAACTTTATAAGTATTAACTAAGAATTTTTAAATTATTTATAATTTATCCTTAATAAGAAATATGACTGAGGTGCAGATAAAACTTTTGTTCCTCTAGAATTTGACTCACACTATCTTACTTTAGTATATGCCAAAGGAAATAAATCATCCCTCTAAAATATTTCTCTTCTGAATTTACTTTGGAGGACAAGCAAATTAAGTCTTGAGCACATTACCTGCAAAATTATTGAAATCAGAATATGGAAAAGTACTTCTTAGGTACAAAAGTATGCTAAAATAAAAACTTATCTGTTGGCTTGAAAAGAGAAAACATGAGGTCCTTACTGTGATCCTCAGCTTGATATATACCAGAGATGTTTATGTCTTAGTTTTATGTCAAGGTCTGCATTGGGAGAACACTCATTTTTTCCACAAAATAGCAAATAGAAAAAATTTATTTGATTTTATTTTTAATGAGGGAAGCAATTTAGTAACTCTCTAAGGACAGTGCATCCTAAGAAAATTTTCCATGAGCTGTTGCATAACCAGTATATTGAAGAAACCCTTCTCTGCTCTGACTGATGCTCTGAGCAGCAAATGAATAGCTTACAGAGGAATAACCATCCACAGCAACATGATGTTGCTGCAGATTGTCAGGACAAAGAGCAAGGCTCACTGGCAATTTGCAGCCTCTTGTTCTCCTGCCAGCAGAGGCACAGCACACACAGCTCTTTTCAAAAGGTCTTCATGGAAGCATCTTTAGCAGTGTCACTGATCCCTTCTGTTCCCCATCTCCTTTACCACCTCCAAAGTAACACAAAAAAAGCAATAGTTTGTTGAAATAGAAAGCTCTGGCCAATCTGTGCTAGACTGAGTTTTGATCCCTTATATACACAAGTGTCAGAAAATCAGTGTACTTCAATTAAGAGAGAGCAGTACTATTGCCTGGGCTTCCCTGTTAGCAGCAGTCATTGCTAACATGTAAATCTAATTCCCAACAGGGAGTGTGTGTGCAGATCAACTCACATGGCCAGTGCTCGCTCACCACAGAGCTAACAAAACTTTTGCAAAAAGAGAATAAATGATAATGTTCCAAAAATGCAAAGATGGTGACATGCAGAGAGCTACTGCTTTCAATAATGCAGTACTTCCCAGAATGACAAATCAACATCTCTGAGAATAACAGCTTTTAACTGCCCCTAGGTCAGCATGATTTTTTCCCCATGAATTAGAAAAGAGACAGAAAGGCAAACACATTTTTGCCTTGTATTTCTTGATACTGCCTATTTTAATAAGATAAACTGAAAAATGTGCATTGCTTGTTGGTCTTGTGAATAAACACTTCTTTTAGAATACCACTTTGAGGTTAGGAAAACTCAAATGCAGATAAGTCTTCAAACAAATAGGCAAACCTATTTGCATACGGTCTTCCACTTTTTCAGCATAGGAAAAATATTCATTCACTTGAAAAACAAAGCAGGCTTTAAAATTTTTGTATGTTTCAGTAACTTGTAATATGGCTTTAGAAGAAAGGAGATAATGTTTCATATATTTTTATCATTTGAATGCCACTAATTTAATTTTACAATTTTTGAATCAAAAGTAAAATAAATAGAAACATGATAAAACCATATAACACTTCGCAAAGCATACCCAATTAATTCTAACAATAGTCCTGATAGATAGGACTTTTATCAGTGCTTTTCAGATGGTGAGATTCTGGCAACAAAGGCAACCTTAAGCTAGAGTTACCTAATAAAGTAAAGTACTTGAGTTCTGCATCCATAACAACATAATTAGCTTCTCTTTGTGTAAATTAATTTTTAAAAACTCAGAAGTTTTTAACTGGAACAAACTCAGAAGTTATATCACAAGACACCCTGCTATATCCAGAGAGAATTGTGGAGCTGGGATTTCTCTGCCCATCTCAGCTTTTGCACAGAGAAGTGGCTGCCAGGGTAAGCAGCCGTCATCATCTGCATGGAGCAAGGTATTTAAAGGAGGACAAGCCACATCAAACCTGATTCCCACTGAAGGGCCCAGAATCTGGCCCCTTCTTAGACACCAATCTGCTGTTGCCAGGGCCAGTTGTGTACACCTTGTGCTCTATCTTTGCAAAATTCCTGAGACTTCACACCATCTTCTTTGCTTCTCCAGTTCTCATCTTCTACTCTTAATCTCAGTTGCAATCTTCTTGCCTAGCAAATCCTAATCTCTCCTTTCCAAACAAGTCTCTTGATGCCAGATACATGAGCAGCTTCAACAACTCAAGGCCTTTTGTTTCCTTGTTTGCATCTAACCAGTGTTACACGCACTGATGGTTCCATTTGAGATTTTCTCTCTGTGTTCAGACTCCCATCAGTATCCTAAACTCAAAAATCTTGTCCCACGGGGAGCAAAGCCAGGTTCCATAATTAGCCAGAGCAGCTCCTGGTTACAATAACTCATATTATTTCTCATTAGTAGTATCTGGTCCTCTTTCACCACTAGTTTTTTAATCCACCTGGACAGTTTTCATGACACTGCCAGCCCCAGCTCGCTCAACTTCCTCATCCAACCCCACCTCGTAATATCACGTTCCCTTTGTCCCTTCTTGTCCCTCACTGCTCCTGTCAACCTTCACCAGGCTCCAACCCCCACTTTTCCCCTCTTTTCTTTCTGATTGAGATCAGAATATACCAACTAAAATACTTTGATTGCATAAGTATGTGCATCCAGTGTCACATTCTTGGTATAAATGACACCACTATACTGTAAAGAGCAAACACAAAGCTTTTTTTTGTTGTTTTTATAAGGAATGGTAAATATATTTAAGGATCAAACTATCCTTACTGGATAAATCTTTCCTCATTCTTGAAAATGGTTGTAATTATCTCTGAAAGAGTTCTACAGATGGGAGACATAGAGAACAGTAAATGTAATCCCTGTGGGCTGAAGGTCATGAAGTTACCATCGAACAGCACACCTAGTATTGTAATGGGAAATGTCAGGTAATCTTAATGAGTGATGATTCTACCAACTGCTTGGATGACACACATTGTTCTAACAGAATACTGGATCTTTTATTAGCTTTAATTACATTTAAGTAACTCTCTAGTTTTAAACCCAGCTTTTAATTTTATGGCCAACATCCTGGAAACCCGGACAGCTAAACATTACTTTGGCTCATCACAGTATAAATTCAGGATAAATCACAGGATAAATTTTTCCTTAATTCTGTAGTAAGGCTGTTGACTCAGTGTGCTTAGCAATAGTGGAAATGGTATTTCTGCAAATGATGGATGTGAGTTTTCACTTCAGTTTTGGCTTCCATTGCACATTCTTTCTCCCCTCTCCAGTTGTGTTGGGATTACTACTAAATAAACTACACAAAATAAGGCCTGCTCAAGACTAGTGAGGCTTGAACAAAAAGAAAATATACCTACATAATTCATAGTTTCATAGACCTACATAATTTCCTAAGTTTGAAATCCAAATGAAACTACAGAGTAGTCCTTTGCATTGGCTGATCTTCATATCTAAAGTACTGAATATTTATAGTCCTGTAAAAAGGACTTTAAATATTGTAGGATGTGCTCTTACAGCTCTAAGCTCAGCATGGATGCAATGTAAGGCAAGACCAGGAGAACTTCTGTGCTCAAAAGCTGATCTAAGAAAAGATACTGCCTTCCCCAGAAACCCTTATTTCTCTTACAATGGAATGAACAAAAGCCAAATTTTCAGTCAAGTCAGCAGAGTTTAAGTATTCACAATAATAAAATCAAAGCTCTTGCCACGGCCTCTGGATTTGCACATAGTAATGTTAACCTGTGTGACCTGTTTGTCATGTATCATCATGCCTTCTTACCTCAAAACTATTTTGAATAAGGTTGTCTGAAATTTCCAGTCCTTATGCTGAGAGATTATTAATAAAAAATTAACATCTACTTGAAATTTCATCTTGCTGTACCGGACCAGTAGCTGAAACCTGAAAAATGAGTGCTAGAATTTTATACCCTCTCTAGAAAAATATTTAAAATATAACACAGCAATATTTTATTTAAAGGGATAGTTCTTCTCTGATAACCTTTCAAGACTTATATTTATATTTGTCACATAATATCTCTCCATGGTATTTCTCCACCTCTCAGGCTATTCACAGTATTCCTTAAAATGATGCATCTATTGACAGTCCCATAACCTGGTGTCCAAAACCATCAGTACAGATAGATTTAAAAAATAATTGCACCTTTAGACAGATTCCTTCCCCTTTAGGTCTAGTTGTCCTCCAAAACAGCATTGCAGGAAAAGGTACTAGATTTATGGATGAGGTCTGCTTGTAGCCAGCAGAAAAATGCCTGAGATTTTTATCCAGAAGTACTTAATGCAAATTTGAGCAAGCTGGGTAAAATAAAACATGAAGTAAAGTTCAAATAATACCACAGAACACATGCCAGATATTCCTTAGACTGGGAAATGTTTTGATAATTCAGTAGTGGAGTTAGTAGTGAAATCAAGAGGACATAATTGCTCTTCTCAGGTTTGCACACTATTTCTCCTCTTGTAAGGAGCAGCTGAGGGACTACTGAGCTGTTTTCCACTCTCTGTTATCAGATCTAGACTATGTTGTTCTCTGCCATGCTCTCTGCATCATTTTCTTCGTTTTACTTACTTAAATCAAGTAGGTATAAAAAATGAGAAAGCCCATTCTTACGTGACATACTATTCAATTTGTAGCTCAGTTGGAGATGGCTGTTCCAGCCAAGCTGAACACTCATGCTTTAGCTGTGAGTCTATCATCTCATCATTACATGGAGTGCACATCAGTCTCAGAGGAGAATTTTCTGGCCTGAAACTCTGAGATTACACAAAAAAGTGCTGCTAGCCTGCAGAGGCAACTGTAATGAACATGTCACTGCCAGAAGTCTAGGTATTAATGACGATTTTTCTTTGAAGTCCAATATAAATTTTTTTTTCATACTTCTGATAAAGAACTATAAATAGAATTTTTTAGATGGTGGTGAAATATTGATAGAGTCTAATTGAGTAAAATTGAGTGTAATGCAGAGTCCAGTTAAGCATCTAAACTGTCTGGAATGCCGGAGGAAGTGTTTCAGCTTTTCGAATGTTGTCCGCAAGGGAAAAAAACATGTTGGACTTGTGCTGTTGGTTTGCTTCCTTGTAATGTGGAAAACTGTGTATGAAGATGCANACACTGAAATGAACTGTCACCATCAGCGTTGTCACCAGGCATCAAAAATGACATCAGTCAGTGTTCAACAAGAAATGAAAGCATGAGACTGACATGGAAAAAGAAGATGAAAATAAAAAGATGCTATTGTGTAGAAGGAAGATAAATGAACCCCAGACTTCTGCATTTCTGATAGAATGACACATGATCTATAAACTGGAATGGGTATGTTAACCTTAAATAAAAGTTTGGTATTTTCACATTGCAGCATTTGTGTCTTGTTTTTTCACTACTACCACATCACCTGCAGTACAGAAAACATCCTTTGGGAAGAGGTATTGTACGGCTGTTGCAAGGAGCTGTTGGAGAAGCACATTTGTTGGAGCAGTACCTAAGCAGAGGTTCATAGTCTGTCAGCTTTTCAGTTCATTATCCACTGTGGTAGCAGAAGTGCAACATGAGCTTTCAGAGGTCACCAATGCAGCTGGTTGAGCAAGGACACACGGGTGAGCTACACCTACAGTTTAGTTAACTGTGATGCACAGTCCCTGGGGAAAGAGAAACTGTGTTCTACTAAAGGACTGTGTTTCTCTGCCCGAATGGAAAGGGATAGCATTTTTCTTTTTTCTGTGGCCCTTAAGATAAACTTACTGTTCTTTAGTGAGGTTCTAGATAATTGATTTTTGAATGAGCTTTCCCTGGTGGTTTGTTTGGTTTTTTCCCATCAGGAATATTAAAGGAATAAATATTAAAGTATTAAAAGAAATATTAAAAAAGCATAACTCAATTGAGCAATCCCATTCGAGGTGGATCAATGGTAGAAAGCATTCTTGCAAGTTAATTTTCTCTATAGGTCCTGGTGTTTCTGTCTTAGGTTGCAGTTATCACCATTCATAAACTATTTCTTAGTTGTACTGTTCATGCTCTTTATTTTTCTAGAGAATTCTATTATATGAAATGATTTAGTTATTTAGGTATTCTACCACTACTAATTGAAAGNTTGAAGTGTTCAAAGATAAGAGAACACACAGTGTGCACAACAGTGACTTCCTCAGTGTAAATTTAAATCATGTGTCCAGCAATGGCTGGCACCAGGTTACAAGCAGCTAAAAATATGTAAGAGGCAGGATTGAGTCTGGGTAAATATAGGAATTGTGCAAATGCAAAGTTGTGGCAAAACTCCTATGGGTGACAGTGTATTTCACAAAATATTCATGACATTTCTTACGGAGAAAGTACTACAAATCCAGACAAAGGTGTCATGTAAAGAGCAAAAGAGTCTTCAGCCCTCATTTTCTGCTTTGCAGAGGAAGACAACAGGAAAGAGGGCAGGTGGAACTTTTTTCCTCCCGGTTGTCCCAGTAGAGGGAAGAGACTTATTAGGGCCCAGGCCTCATACAGAATTTCTTCCTCTCAGGATAGGCAGAAAACAAAGGCAGAGTTTTACTCTGACCTAAAGAACAGCACAGCACGATCCTTGCTTTGGATCTTATGATAAGTTATTGATTGAGGCTTTGTTTCTTAGTAGTCAACCTTGAGAATCCCCATCTCCTCCACTTACACCTCCCCACTCAATCCCAGCCCCCATTTTCCCTTAAAGGAAAGGAAGTTTCCCTTGGAAGGCTACACCAACTCCTTCAGCCTCTGACATGGAGGATATGAAAGGTTCCTTTCCTTCCCACTGTCACCTCCACAGAGCTCTCAGACTAAGATCAGCCAGAACACAGGAGCATAGGCACAGGTTTGCTAAACCTGCTCTTTCTAAGAGACTTCATTTGGTGCATGCCTGATCCCAAAAGTGATGCACTGCATAATGAACTGAAGGGTCTAGGATGTCCCTGCTGGAATTCAAGTAACTATAAATCTGAAAAAAATAAAGGTAAAACTTCAGGGGAAATTAAGTAGAGGTTATGTCATGTTTATGCCCATCTTGCTACATAAACCTTCTCAAAGCCAATCTCTTTGCAGAGGCCAGCACCTTGCAGAAGATCATAGCTACTGGTAATTTTTGCTGCATCTTTATTGACAGGCAGTACTAATGGAGGAGTCTGAATAATTGACTTTTCTTCCAAAAGATAAATAACATAAACTGCAAGAAAACAATGTCCTCTTTTGCCATCCCAAGAGTGGTTGTGCCTTCAGGTAATGGTGCTGAATGAATCACTGTATTACTGAAACTGATGTGTGATGACAAAGACATAGCAGTACTTACTGCTGAACCAGAAACATGCAAAGCAAGAGAAATTCCTCCTTTGTAGTGTATTCCTCTCATTCAGAACAAGCCTCACGATGCCTCAGGCAGCTCCACTTTTATGATCAAAATCAAGCATTTTTCTCAGTGCTTTTCATGCCTATGTGTACTGTCCTAAAGAAATTATCTCAGTAAGGGACTCCTTACAGGAGATTTTTTCCCCCTTGCCAAAATGCCATTTTCCAGTGACTGTGACAGGCAATACTTTCAGCTGGGACAGATCAGCATTACTCCATTCAGTGCAGAAGGACTGTGGCACCAGAGTACCAAGAGAGAAAATCTTTAAACTTATGAATCAAATGTTTAGCAAGCGCACAAGGAAAAGCGTGTGGGAGTACTGGAGCAATGCTTGTGCCAGCTTTGCAGATTTATTACTACAATATCATCATGGTCAACAAAATTAAACCTCCCACTATAGGTCTCTTCATCTACTGCAATACAACTGGTATCACTCCCACCACTGCCAGCCTATTTTGTTGACACAAAACAGTTTTCCATATTCCTGTCAGAGCTGGGATATTGAGATGCAACCACTGAAAAAGGCTCTACGGAAAACTATGGGGTACGGTTTGGATTTTGAGTGATTCTTCCTATTTCTTTTCTGCCCCAGACTTTCTTTTAATATTACACGTATTAGAGTGTGTGGCAGGAAGAATGGACCAAAGCATTTTATGTTAGAGTCCAAATTAAATTCTTCTGCATTTAGAAACAGATGACAACCTAGACATGAAGCATTTGAGGTCAATGCTGAATTAACTTCCTCAGTTTCAACTAATTAAAAGTGTCTATGTGTTCTACTTTGAAAAGAAAAAAAAGAAGTAAGCCCACTGGAGATTCCACCTTTTACTTCCACAGGTAAATTATAGTGGAAGTTATAGATCTTGTAAAAAAAAAAAAAAAAAAACAAAAAAACACAAACCCCAGTTTTCTTGTCTGTTAGAAAGTGAGCAATTGCTTTTTTTGCATTCACTTTATGATTGTTTCTTTTTTAAAGATATTTCACCCTGTGTTTGATACATTTGAATGCTAATTATTTTATTTCAAATCTGCATTAAAACTTGAACAGCTTTTTTGTGGAAAACAAAATTCTTTCTATGAATTCAATGCAGGGTATGTCTGCATTGTCTTTTTTTGAACACTGTCTCAGGTAAAACTTAACTTTGACCGTTAAAAAAAAATCTTTCAAAAATAAACAGTATTAAACCCAAACAAACCTGACCTCTACACCCTGCCTTCAATTATTTAGTAGAAAGAGAATATTTTGCTACTAAAGAAGACTTGCTCTAATATTTTTTATAGAACTTGGCACACATCCTTTAACTTCAGTACTGTGTGGGTTCTGTATTTTGAAAGATTAAGTAAATAGGAACTGATGTTTGGGGCATGGCCTTTTGACTCCATAATCATCAAACCAAAGTAGCGTATGCCATTGTAAGAAACAAAGAAATGAACTTTGACTGGCCTTTGGAGGATGCACTTTCTGATTTGCTTTATTAATGGAGACAGTAAAATTGAAGCTTAATATGAAATACCATGAGTAATAAGCATGAAATATGTGTACTGCAGTGCAAATCTCTTCCCCAAATATTCTCATTTCAGGGGAGAATTCATTTGGCGCAATGCCTAGGCTGCTGGCCACAGCCTGCTTGGCTGCCTTGTCCTGTGCCTAGCCTCTTTAGCAGCTGGTGCTGCGCTCAGGCACTGCATTCAGCTCCTGCTCGCACAGCTTATTATAGGTCTAATTTTTTTTTTGGAAAAATATGTTTCTAAATTTAGGACATCAAGCCAGTTGTTGAATCACAAACATATTCCTGCTACCAAACATAAGCAGTCTGTGCATACACACCTACATGTATTTTCTGTGGGCAGAACTGCATTTTTTAATTGAGGTATACTTCTGAATCTATCGTGCAGCTGATGTTCGGGATTTAGAAGTAATTTATGTCTCTGTAGAATCTTCTAAATCTTACTAATTCAATAACCAAAACCAGAATTTGCCTCTCTTGAAAAATAAGGTTATGCTTATGCACACTGGCTTTACATTGATTTCATTAAACTGGCCCAAACTGTGCATGATAACAGGGTTTTACTCACCAGAAACATTATTCTCTGCCAGTGCTGTGGGCAGGAGGGTGTGTGCAATGAAGTCATTAGCTAAACACAGGAAAAGAAAGACATACTCGTATCTATGATAGAAACATCTGACAGGCAAGAAAATGCTTCATATTTAATATCTTCTTGGCAAATGAAAGGAATGGAAAAGTAAACAGCTCTCTATCCCTGGCTTTTAAGGCTGGAGCAGGAGGAACAGATGCCCTGACTCTAAAAGCTCCATCTTCAGACCTGAATAGAGAACTCATATATCTATATTTCCACTGGCCTTTCCTGTTCTGCCTCCTTGACATAAAATGGATGTTAAAGACACCTGGAAAAAAGCTTTTCCCAATGCTGCTCATTTTCATTCCACCTATGGTAGGAAGGGGGACAAGATTGCTTTAAAGTTCCTGTCCAAGAAACAACACAATATTCCATTTTTGAGCCTTCAGCTTTATCAACCTCCAGAACAGAAAACTTACATTGACATAAATTTTACCTCACATTCAAGATCTTATTGCAGCTCAGGGTGCCTTAAAGTATATTCTGAAATCAGCAGCTTGAAATTCAACTACACATGCTCAGCATAAAGAGCCTGAAAAAATACAGCATTTTCTAATTTAATGATCTCTGTGTTGAGGTGAAAAATTAGCTGTTCACCTTGGGGCCTGACTGAAAATCCAAGGCATGAAATTATTTGGAATTGCATGCCTTGCACATTATTCCTTTCCATTGCATGTAGCAAATTTAATGTAGGTTGGTCTGGAGTGTGGAGGGAGGGGGGCTGCCCTGTGATCCTTGCCATCCTCTCCAGCTGCATCTGCTAATGACAGAACCCTATCCAGCACTGCTGAAACCAGGAATTTTGCCACTGACTTGAAAGGCAGCAGGATTTTAAATTACAATGCATACCACTTATTTTCTTCCCCTTGACAATATGGCCAGTGCATTGTGGGTAGGAAGCTAAGCTTCCCCATACTTGTACATAATTTGATCTCCTGACAATAATCCACATGCTGCTAAACGATGCCTGCGTAACAATTTTTTTTGCCTCAGTGGTTAAGGCATATAATTTAGAACCACAAAAACAAACCAAAGATGAACCTAGAAGTAAAATAATCACTAGGTGGGGAAGTGATGGAAGTGAACAAGGCCTGAAATGCAAACTAGAGTGTGGGTATCCAAGGACATTACAGTCATCTTAGTGATCATTTTGAACACAGATAAAAAAGGATAAAGTACTGAAGTACAGAAGTTATTCTGATCCCTACTAAATACCAAATCACAAAGAGATGTCTGAACACAAAAAGCTATTATTAATAAAGCTTCTGTAGTGTAAGAGGCATTGAGCTCTTTGCAAGTGACTTTTGCCTCTTTTGGGATTCCAATTTCTATTTGTTTGCTTTATGTTAAGTGAACCATCTGCTTCCTTTTGCTCTTTTCTGAGACTCCACAAGCCTTCCATTCTGAAGCAAAAATCACTTTGAGCCGAAATTTTTCAGGTCTTATGTAAATACACAACAGAGGCAGGACATGGCCCTATCCCTCTGCATGGCTGCCACTTGGATGAAGTGCCCTTTTTCTTCCATCCTCTAGAGGAAATTAGGCTCTGTGAAACCCACAAGGAAGGGAACTCCTGATGCTTTCTCCTCCACCTCTTACAAGGATGTAGAGTAGATGTGCTCTTGCTGCATGCTGAATAGCTGTGACAAGGACTCCATCACCCTGACACAAAACCACTTCTTTGTGCTCCCTCTGCATTTACAGCTTTCTGCCACAGCAGCACTGCCTCAGCAGGCATCATCCAGCATCAGCTGGGAGATATTTTTGCATAACTCCCTTTTCTGTTGTCCAAATCTGCCCTATACAATATATTGCCCTATATTGCCACTATACAATATAAATAACAGAATATAGAGAACATTTTAAAACCATACAATTTTTTTACTTCCTCCTGGGAGCTATGTTGGTCAGGAAAGAGAATATACAATCAGGGACACAAATGTATGTCTTTCTTCCTTCTTTCCTGCTCTCTAGGGGTAATACATGAAGGGTAATACATGAAAAAAACTCCTCAGTGTCAAGATTTATTAGCTGGGTATTAATTGCAAAATTCTCTCTGTCCTCGAAATATGAAGGTTTAAAAGTCTCTTACCCACCACTGCTGAAAGCCAGATACAGTGGTCTTGCAATAGAGGTCCATGTCCTTGCTACAATTTAGATTTTTTATTAGTTTCTTCCAAAGCAGTTTCACAATTACCTGTAATTTGTTCACCAGTAATTTCCTTCCTTTCTTAATCAAAACATAAACTGCTTCTGGTCTGCAACAGCCAGACATTATTTTTGTTAATAAAACGGTGCTTGAAGAGTCTTTCTTTATGTCAACCCCCCTACTACATGCAGCAAAACAGCACCAGACATTGTTTGGAGGCAGATCAGTACCATCTCCTCACAAACTTCAATTTATTTAAAAATTTAAGAATTAGATATAAATAGAAGGAAACACCATAGCAGTGATCTCCTAGTAGTACATGTGCACTTTTATTAATATTCAGATGTATTGCATTAGCACAGAACCTGTATCCAGTTCTGCAACCAGGACTTGTACCAATCTGCTCTATTCAGCTTGCTGCTATGACAACTATCCAGAGTCAAATGTTAGGTCAGCTCCCAGCATATGTCTAGGCTATAATTCATTTGCCAGAAACCTAATAGCCACCTATTCCTCTAACAGATAAAAGCAATATTGTTAAAATTACTAAATGTTACAATATCCTTAACAGCCTATTCACTGAAAATTTTAGATTTCCCTTGCTTTTATCCTCCCAAACAAAAATGGCTGAGAAGGATGTGTTTAAAGTGCCTATTTGCAAATTTATCACAGAATCAGTGGAGTTGTAAGGGACCCATCAGGGTCATCAAGTTCAACTGCTGGCCCTGCACTGTCTCTAAAAGTCCAAGAGTCTCACCACATAGCCAGGAGAACATTGTCCAAACACTTCTTGAACTCAGACAGGTTTGGTGCTGTGACCACTTCCCCGGGGAGCGTGTTCCAGTGCCAATCACCCCCTGGGGAAAGAATCTTTTTCTAATAGCCAACCTAAACATCCTGACACAACCTCAGGCCCTCAGACCCTGTCACTGGTCACACAGAGAAGAAATCAGTGCCTTCCACTCCTCTTGCTCTTGTAAGGAAGTTGCAACTACAATGAGGTCTCCTCTCAGTCTCCTCTTCCAGGCTGAACAGACCAAGTGACCTCAGCTGCTCCTCATACAGTGTGGGATTATTACATTTTTTCTTCCTTGAGAGTTAGTTGTTATCTTTCCCTCCACCATGATGATTACTGATATTTAATTTGGCTGGTTACAAATCACAGCATAGAAAAAATTACAGCTGTCATCTTGATGGAGATTTCCTTAAAAAATGCATTCAGTGTTTATCACAAAGAACTGCTTCATAGCATCATAGTGCCTAATACTCTGAGAACATAGACTCACCCTTGTCAACTGGAAAAGCTCAAATAAACAAAGATTTTTATTTAACTGAGGTTAGCACATCAAGCAAGTTGTATTTTGATGTCTGTACAGTGAATGTATGAGGACAACACCTTTATCAGACTATAAAGTTGTCTGACTACTGTTATTTTCATATAATCTCTGGAATGAAAGGAAACTGTACCTTTTAAACTCATATTTTTTAAAAAATGAAATGCAGAATAACGTTTTCTTATCATGTATATTCTATAAAATACTAACAGACAAGCATTCTGTGAAGAGACTACTAATTTAAAAAGCACCAGCTCTGACTGAGAAGTGCCTTTGTTAGCATGGGAAATATGTAAGATAAAAATAACTTTCATTTTCCTCTGAGCTTAAGTTTTTCTTGGGTTCAACTAGTCATTTGCTCTGTATCTACAATAGAATCACACATTGAATGTCCAGATACTTGGGGCGTAAGGATGAAAGAATGTATGTAGCTCCCTCCTTTGGCTGATCAAAAAATCGTCCATGCTATTGCAGCCTTCCCATGACATTAGTCACTGAAGTG
>VZUA01091531.1:14015-27118 GCA_013401035.1 Horornis vulcanius
TATCATTCTATGAGTCATGTGATGGGTCCTTGATGGCCCATTAAACAGAGAGAGCTCCTGGAGGGAGTTACCTATGAGTCCTGTGGCAAGGCATTGATGAGCCATTAGCAGAAGATAAGGGCAACACTGCCCCACCTGGTTTCAACAGCTCATGAAGATGGTGATAGAATACATACTTGGGGTACATCTGACATTTAAACCTAGGACAGATAGTGTGGGGCTCAGAGACTGTTCCTGATGTTGCCTTTGCTTGTGCAAGAGCCCTGTAAAACTAGACTGGTTGCAGCAGACATGTTTCGTCAGCTATTGCTGTGGTTAGTTGTGTAGCCAGAAGTGTTCACACAATTGTAACTTCCTGTCCCACTGTATACTTTTAAAGACTTTTTTCAGAACTCAGTTCAACCATCTGCCTTTTCCTCCATTTCTTTCCCATGGCAAAAGGGATCTGAAATGGCATGAAATGACAAAATTGATTTTAACCTTCACTGCTGTTCAGAGCTGAATCTGGGCCTCCATACCTCTTCTACTCTCATGGAATGAGAGACCTGGCAAATTGCAGCAAGGAAGGATGACAGACACTCCAGATGAAGTCTTTTCCTCCAACTTAATAGGCCTGAAAAACAAGCTATTAATCTTCACAAAAAACCAGAGTAAAGCAGGAACAAAACTGCCTTCATATTGTTCAAATTATTTTCTGTCATGTTCCAAATGGTGAGGGCTCTAGAAGAAAAGAATTTGCATCCACTGCAAACACTGAAGACCCGAAATCAGTTTCCAGAATGTGACACACAGGCAGTTGCCAGCCTGATCAATTCAATTCAGTCCAATATTGCACAAAGTATTTCAGGACTACATGGCATTCTCAGTGGAAAACACTCAGCAGTCACAACTAATTGACATTTCTAGAAATACAGCAGTTAAATCGTTTAGTGTTCTCTTTCAGCTTTTGTTCTCATGCCCACAGCTCTGATAACAAGGGAGTTTGGCACTCTAATTGTATTCATTGGGACTGAATACAGCAGTCCAGCTTTCTGGTGAAAACATGTTAGCAACTGCAGAGTGCCCCTTTTATGCTTCATCTTATATTTTCATCTGAGAACTCAGCCATCCTCTATAGTGGAGGCAGTATTCCTGGTGAGACCCTTGTGGGCTGCAAGTCCACCTTTCTAAGGATAAAAGCGTAACAGATGTCTGGCTTTGTTGAAGGCATATGTACGAGCTTGCCTTACTGGAACAGACAAAGCCTGTTTCCACTGTCTGTGGTATCTATTTTTCTGTTTATGTGAGACCATTCAATTTTTCTTCTGTAATTTGCAGGTGTACAAAAGCAGTCATTGCAAAAATTCATTATTTCAAGGCATAGGTGTAAGCATTAATGTTTATATTTATAAACAATGGAAATTTATAAAAACATAATCTTGTGTTTATATGAATTAGAAATGGTGTCCTGCACCTATTATGTTCTGAGGACAGCAAGTAACACCATCCCCTTTCAGCCATGGCTGTAGGTGCCCGTGATGGCACCTCTGCTGCAGGCAGGAGGGTTGTGCTGTACCCATTCTCTCCAGGAACCTTTGGAGGATCTAGTCATCAGGAACTAGCATTAAGTAAATGGAATTCTCTTAAAATTGGAAGGAAGGGGAGAGGAGGAAGAAAATTAGATGAATCTGGATAAACATCACACAATAGAATTAATGACAGGCAGGCACAGGATGCAGCTGAAGTCCAGCCTCTGTATCCCTAACTCATCACATGCTGCTGGAAAACACCAGGCGAGCAGAGGGGGAAGAGGCTGAAGTTACTATCCCATACACATTTCAACAGGAGCATTCAGACCAAATGAGGTAGGCAGTGTAAATGTTTAATTAGAAATGTTTCTGTGGTAAATCTCCCTGGAGCTGGAGAAATAGAAACATAGAAATATATGTGGCCTGTCTAATTCTAGAAGGAAAATATAAAAGCTAATGAAAGTGTTAATGTGAAGAGTAAGAAGTAATTTTAGCATTTAGAGATATAAAATCTAGAGCAGCTATAAGAAGCTGAAATAATCATATCTAAAGAACAGATTCTAAAAGTCTTCTCCACACCTTTCCAGTATGTAAAATGTTTGTTGAAGTGCTATTCCTTCTAAAACAATTTGTCTTCTCAGTTTCTACCAATAAGGGAAAACAAATGACCTTACAACAAAACACCACTGGAGTGGAAAGTTTTAGTATCACATTGAGTCAGAGAGCAAGCCAGCAACATCCCTGAGGCAGGACTGATATGAAATCATAGCCTGTATTATCATGGCTTTCTGTTTCCTGAAAATCACAAACCTTTACTGTATATGTACTTTGCTCCCTACAGCATGTATAAGAAGGTGTGTTAAAGAATTTATTCTCTTGGCAGAGATACAAGGTAAGTGGCTGAAAGAAATACACAGTGCTGTGCAAAATATTGGGGAAAAACCCCTCTTTTCAGAGTGGCTTGTATTTCAACACTGAGATTAAAAGTTGGCACAGGATGGTGGAAATCATTCTGGTCTTCTGCTGTGACCTTGTGGGGGAGGGCATGTTTAGTAAAATACAGCTGGGTTAGTGTCCGATGATTTGCAGCTAACAGATAGTGCAAGAACTACAAAGGACCAAAATGTCACAAAGGTATCTTTTTAAGAAGAAAAATCTGGGTAGTCACCTACACATAACTATTTGTAGCTCTAACTGTGATATGTAGGCACCAACAGCAAGAGGTTTATCTTAGAAAAATGTACAACACTGGCCCAGATTTGCAATAAGAGGACTGAGAACATAAAAAGTACCAACAAAGAAATGAGCCATCCTGCTCATTTATAGTTTGCTCCCATTGCAAAGATGTTTGCATTTAAGTTGAAATCATGCTAAAGTATTTTCACTTTGCAGCTGGTGATAGGTTAAAGGAAAGTGACACTGTTGATTACAGAATCTTAGTGATGAGGAATAACTCCATGATCACTATTAACTCAGTCTCTTTGGACTCTCTGTGTTGGCATGCAGTTTATGAAGAAATAAGTATCAGGGAAGGAAATACAGTGAGAGATGTATGTAAGGTGATATAGGTTAGGATGGGGTTATTATGGACAATTTTACTATTCATTATGAATTCCCATGGGTAAGCTTCTTAGTATAAGTACAGAATGCTTATATAGTTACATTTTCTCTTAAATGTTAGGAGCAAAAAGATATACTGGCATAAAATACCCTTATTGTGACACAAACCATATCCATCCATCATCATGGTCGCTGAAAAATTGGATGCCAATAAATGGAAAAAATAGGTTGACACAAAAGAGTGCCTGGAACAATTCTTTAAGCCACACTTTTAATTTTGCTGATTATATTTTGTTGTTCCATTTTCTAGTGAACTACTTCAGCTTCTACCATCTTCAGTTTCTAAAGTTCAATTTCAATTTCAATCTTCATTTGCCAATGACCCACATCCATTTAACCCATCTGCTCATTTCATATTTTTTTAGCTATTTTTGTTGCTCTGAGCATACGGTATGTCTTATAAGGTCCTTTTCCAATCATTTGGCAAAGATCCAAAACAATAATTAAGATTTCTACATTTACAAACTATGCCTTGGGATTTGACCTACTAAGTATGAGAAGAACCAGTAGGGCAGAGAGAAAACACATTTCAATGCAATTTAAGGGCTATGGTTATAGGTGTTAAACAGAGTAAGAATTTTCTTCTCTCTTGAAGTAGCCTGTTTCTGAAGAATGGCATTGAGTGACCTCCTTTATCCAGATAATCCCAAGAGAAAGAAAGAACTGATCCAGCTGCATCAGGAATTGCTTTACTGCATGTCCACAAATTTCCATGCCACAAATGAGCTGGTTGGAGTGCTGAATGAACACCTTGGCTGTACTATTACCCCCATTGAGATGCGAGAGAGCAGTACAGTCAAGGAAAACTGTGAAATTATCATTCAAGTGATGAGTGAGATTCAGCATCAGGTGCAGAAGATCGATAATGACATGAAGGAAAAGCTGGAGCCAGTGCTGTACCAGAAGTTATATGATATCAAGGAGCCTGAGCTGGAGAAAATTGCAATAGCCCAGAGAGTTTTTTCCATTATTTTTGGAGAAGCAACTTCAACAGCTGCAATGGTAGCTATCAAACTTCTTGGCTCCAGTCATTTAACTCTCAGTGTGAGCAAGCTCATCGGTCTCCTTGCACAGATTGGGGCATCAGTTCTTGGGGGAGTTAGTATTACGATTATTGGGCTTGGCCTTGAAATGATTCTCCATGCCATCCTGGGAGCCATGGAGAGGAGTCAGCTTCTGACAGCTGTGAAAAGCTATGAGAAGCACCTTGCTGAGTTTAAAGCAGCCTCAGAAAAGTACCAGCATGCCATACATGAAGTAACTTCTTTGGTGAGACAGCAAGTTCAGTAATTGAAGCTGGACTTCTCTCTTCTGCTGTGACAGTAGCTGCAGCACCTATGCCTGCAGAAACCTTTTTGATTCTTTATGACAAATGAACTATTGATGGTTTTTATTTTCGTATTTGTGACAGCAGAACAAGAAAAGTGACAATTCAGGAAACTGGCACTGAATATTAACAGAGAACTGGTTTACAAGTGTTTTGGGGGGCAATCTTTCAAATACTTAACACCTTTCCTTAAGCTTATTTTCTGGGAAGTATTGTAGGTAACCTTGAATTGTAATTCATACTAGAGACAATAATACAGACTGCTGGACTGGTAGTGGTGAGAAAGTGTGTTTCTATATCAAAGAAGACAACACAATGGGAGAAAACAATTTCAACAAGGCAATTCATGCCAGGATCTGGAGGCTTTATGAAGACATCTGTGGTTGCTAAACTCTTAGTGAGGATTAGTGCTAAGTCTGATAGACTGCATTCCCTGTTCATTACAAGGACTAGCTGAAGCATATTTAACTGCTATTTCCTGCCCTTCTAAGGAGCCAGCCAGAGATCTTCTTTAAATAAACTCTAATCCCAGTAGTTTGGCAGGTAAGAGAAGCCTGGCCCTACACACAAACACACACAACTTTTCTCCCCAACTGAGAGAAACCAGCTGCTGCGTTCTGGGTGTGCCCGGAAATGAATAACCCCTTATGCTTGTAATGCTCTGCTCGTGCTAACCCACATGTAAAAATTTCTGTGCAAAGTTGCTGCTTTGTTGATTGAATTTGGATTATGCACGTGTAGAAGTGCCTTTAAGATTCCAGCCCTATTAATGTACTAAAGTTACTTTCAAGTGCTTTACCTGATCCCACCAGTATGGGACTGCCAAGAATGTGCTCAGCTTCTGCATTTCACAATATGCTACCAATTGTCCTTATTCTTCAGATATTAAAACCAAAGCTGGAAGCAAGAACATTATTTGTAGTGTCTTGCTCTGATATGCTGTGGATTATTTTTTCTTGATCTTAGAAAAAAAGGTAACTTAAGAATTAATAAAAATGTACACAAGTATTGGAAGACCTCTCTTTTCTAGTTTCTTGGGGTTTTGTTGTGGTTTTTTTCTGTCTGAAAACCAATCTTAAACCAAATAAAAAATAGCATTAAAAGCTTCATTATACATGCAATTCATATAGTTTTTTAATCCGTGACAGACCAATCTAGTAGGGTTTTACACAGGTTCCTTTTTTAGTACTCACTTCTCCTATACTAAAACCATGTCCAAATTCATACATGTTTGCTAATATTCAATATTAGCAATCTTAATTTATTAACAACTAGATAGTGCCTATGAAATAAAGAGATGGGTGAGATTTACAACCCTTTCATTCTGGGGTTTGGGGGATTTGATTGTTTGTTTGTGTTGTTGGGTTTTTACTCTCCTCCATTTCTGTTCTCACTTTAATGTTTTCTGACTCCTCATCCCTTTTATGCACAAAAGCCACTAGATGGCAATGAAACTGCTGGTACTCAACAGCTCTGCCAAGTTAGCAGAGAGAAAGCCCAGGGTTCATAAGCGTAGGTCCGTGCCAGGGACTGAGAAACTGGGACCAGCTGCAGACTGGGTAATGTGAGTCAGGAAAGGCACTACCTTGCCTACACGAGGTAATGTGGTGGATGACTTGGTGACCTGAGGCATAATTGCTCCAAGATATAACATCTCTTGTCTCCTGACATGAGTGGCACTCAGTTTAGAGGTACTTGTGTAGAGGCAAGAGACTGCCAATCTGCAGAATAGCATTATCTGCGTGTTGGAGAGATAGGAGTTCCTGGCTCTTGTTTTCTGTGTCCAAATGTACACTCTAAACGAGGAACTAAAATCAGACAGATTGCCAATCACTGCTGTATGAGAATAGTGGAGTCAAATAAAAACAAAATCTGTTGTATTTTTCAAGGAATTTGTCCACATGTTCTTGAATGTAAATGCTAAGCAGTGTCAAGAAAAGTGAGGTATGCAATGAGGAACACAGAGATATACAATTGCTACTCACCCCTAGGTATAACCTTGTTCCTGGTGGACTTAAAGGAAAGCTGGTTTCCCCACAACAGATTTAATGCCTGCTCTCTAATCCTCTGCCCAGTCTTATATTTAGTAAGGTGTCATAACCAGTCTGTTAATGTTTCCCCTCTAGACTCCTTCAAGCTTCCTCTCAGTGTGACAAAAGTAGCAAGTGAAAAATGAGAGAAGACTACCGTCCTCCAAATCAGCAGACACTGCTGGGAGAAAGTAGTCAGGGTTGAGGCAGTACCACTATCCTCATTGAGCCCAGTATTGCCAGGACAGAAGACCCCCAAGCCTTGTGAGGTCTTTGAAGACTCAGCCATCCCCCTCTACAGTGACATGGCACCTGACAGGGATGTGTATGACCACAGCTTTCCATCACATCCTCTTAAGCATTCTGCCTTTGCTCAAGCTGTTGTTCTGGACAAAGGATTAAGAATTAAAACTGTGATATATGTGTTCCAAATAAGAACAGCCTCAAAAGAAATGCAAACCAGCCTAAGCTGTTTCCAAACCTATGTGGAAAAACAGTACGATTGTAACCAAAATCTGCCTGGCTTAACCTGTCTTTCTGATGACAAGAATAATACAAAGAGAACATGCCAAAGAGGCATAAGGTGGGGATGACCTGGTTGTGCATGTGATTAACAAGACCCTAGGCACTGAGAACTCCTGAAGCCTTGGCTCTGAGGATGCTCCTTACTTTGGGCAGTTTGTGACTAAATGCTGGCATTAATGTGATGCATAGTCCTTTAATGTGATGATATAGTCTTTTACCCGTCCTGCAATGATCCTTACAAATTAGCCAACTGAGTCTCCATTACTTGAAAAACTATAACAACATTGTGTTGCATGGTATGTTCACCAGATGCAGGGAGTCTAGAAATCCTGCCCAGAGATCTGACCACCTCTGCTCCCAGGTGTCACCTGTGCAGAGAAAAATTTTCTTCCTACATTTCCTCCCCAACATGCTGGTTCTTTAAGCCCGCACCCATATTTTATCGCTTGCACATTGATGTCTCGTGCATCTTCATGTGATTCTTCATGTGCTGTGGACTTTTGCTGGAAACAGTACTTTGGACAATGACACAAATCAATTCCCACCAGGTGTTATCAGCCTCGCCAGTTCACCACAGTGGGGGATGTAGGAAAAGAAAAGTAACGGAGCAGCTTCTGTGGTTCACGATGGCATCAAATTATCTCACCTTTCTCTTTGTACATCTGAGCTGCTCGAAGAACGCCATCCAGTCACTCCTTTGCAGTAGTCCCCTGGAAGGGCAGCCGGCGCAGGAGCCTAAGGAGAGATCTCAGCCCCGCTCACAGCCCCGCTCAGCAGAGCTGCCGCGAGGCCAAGCCGACAATAAATCATGGAACAGACGTGGGGTTGTGGGCAGCCCCTGCTCCCGCAGCGCTTTGCATTTATTCCCCCTGGACACAGGCTTCTCACACGCGCCTCGGCTCTACCCTGTTGCAGGGCCTGGGGCGGGGGGAGGGGGGGGAGGGCACTTTGGTGGATCTTCCCTGGGGAGCCTGGGAGAGCAGAGGCCGCGTTGGCGGCGTTGGCAGCCCTATGTCGATCACTGGCCATACGGGCACACCCCTCCCGCACCGCGTGTGTGCACCCGCTCCCAGAGCCCGCCGGGGCCGGTTGGGAGCTGGTTTATCTATGTCCGTGTCCGTGTCCGTGTCCATCCCTATCCCTATCCCTATCCCTATCCCTATCCCTATCCCTATCCCTAACCTCTCTGCCCGCGCCTGTCCCCACTTCCGCCCCGCCTTCCCGCCCTTCCCCAGATCCAACCATAGAGTTGGAACCTCCGAGGGGGAGCGAGGGGCGGCGGAACCATCGAGCTGCGGCCGCCGCTTCCGGAGCGCGGCTCCGCGCCGCCACTCGGTGCTGGTGCAAGATGGCGGCGGGGCCGCGGTGGCGGGCGCGGGGCTGAGCGAGGCCGCTGCAGCCGAGGCAGCCGGGCCCGGCTGTCCGGAGGGGTGAGAGGGAGCGGCGGTGTTGGGCTGCGAGGAGAAGAAAGGCGAGGAGAAGGCGGCAGATCGCGCTACGTAATTTTCTTCCTCTTCCATCGGGCGGGAGTAGAAGGGGGGGATTTTTGCCCCGTTCCCCGGTGGCCAAAAGAATAATGAATTTACTGCTTGATTTAGTATATATATTTTTTTTCACCTTCTGCCGTTAACTTGTTGCGTTGAAACTCTTTAGTCTGGGTCCTCAGAAGATGTAAAATCGAAGTTTCGGAAGTTTGTTCTTTTTCCCTTTCGCCTTTAAATATGTAAATATGGAAAATACGGGATGTAATTGTAACTCCTGCCTCTGGTGAGCTTCCCACCTAAAGAAACGATAGTGTTTTGCAAAAGGAAAAAACAAACTCACCCCAGTGTGACAGTGTGGCAGGGAAGTAGGTTTGGGGTGGGGGAGAGAAGAAACATCCATGGCTGTAGTTTGGACACTTATGTAGTCAGCTGTAAGAAGAAGAAATGTCTAGAGACCGGATTTTTTTTTTTTTTTGTCAGAATGATCCTACACGTTGATACAGTGGGTGCTGGAGAGAGATGTCAGGGGCAGTTAGAAGTCTGAGGAGGGGAGGATTTGTGGGGAAACATTTGCAACAGAAAAGTGAAAACTAGAGTGTATTTATGAGAGTGAATGAGAAACTAAACTCTGATACACTCTTAGAAGAATAGAATATGTGTTTCTCCCTACCCTGCACCCCTCCATAGTGTAAGCACAGAGCTTCTTGGTTTGAGTTGTAGTGTGAATAATAACAAACTCATCAATAGTTTAAAATTATAACCTACTAAAGTTATATCTATTTGTTTATCTAAGTACCTACTAACTAGGTACTTAGTTAAGTAGTAGTACTTTGTTGGAGTAGGGTAATTTTAATATTTTGAGCTCATAGTCAGGTTTGAGGGCCTTAAAGGTATTTGAGCTCTTTGAGGCCATAACTTGCTGATAGAAAGACGAGAAACAAGCATCCTCAAGCTACCAGTGTGTAGGACCTTAAACCATGTCATCTTTTCCAGGTCCCTCCCTCTTTTTTTTTTAGTTTTGTTTTTTGAGGCAGAAGAAGAAAGATCAAAATGGGGCGGAGGTCTACATCATCCACCAAGAGTGGGAAGTTTATGAATCCCACAGATCAGGCCCGTAAGTATCCATAAAAGCTAAGCAGGTGGGAATTGGGAGTGCCTAGGGGAGTAGATAAAAAGCTTTCTCTGAGGATAGAATCCTTGCTTGTGGATCTGGTTAGAGAACTGAGTTTCTCTAACTTGAAAAATACTATCTCAGGTTTTTTTAGGAAGGCTGCTTGTTTTCATGCTCTTGCTTCTTTTAAGTATTTACCTCTTGGTTTTCAGCTGGTTCTCAGTGTTGGAAGGCCTTTGTTGGATAAACTGCAGGCTGCTTCCTGGGACACAGTTAATCTGTCCCAGGCAGGAATTTGAGGAACATGTCAAATTTTGCAGGTGCTCTGGTTAGATGGGGGAGTTGCCTTACTGCTTTTTCTATTTTTGGTAACACGACAGGTGTTATCAATGCTCAGTGAACAAAGAAAATCCAGACTCCCACAGTGGATATGCTTTATTTCAGAGGCATTCTTAAAGCCTACATATTTTTAAAGTGTGTTGTCTGATGACTCTATTTCAGCTTCTGTGCGACAATCTTTTCATGATTGCACCTATCACTATGACTTGGGTTGCCTGTTCTTCTTTTCTGTATGGAAATAGCCCTGTAGACATGAAGCCTGCAGTATCTGTTTTTTCTGTATAAAAGACAAGAAATAGAAATCTATTTCATGCTATATTTCTCTTTCACTGGGAAGCTGAGTTACAGTAAGTCTTTGTAAAATGAATGAGCTGTTGAGAAACAGTCCTAGTCTTGATGAAGGAAAGGTTCTTCGTTAATTTGATTTTGTCTTTCAAGTTGTTATTTTCTTTTCCTCTTCTCTAGGGAAGGAAGCTCGGAAGAGGGAACTAAAGAAGGTAAATTAAGAGATTAGGGAACATTTAGCTGGGATTCCTATACTATGCATCAAGTGTGTGATTGTAAAGGGCCACGAATAGACTTCGGATATTTTGGTTGATATCCTAAGACTGACTTTGAAAATATTATCCGAACACATAGTTTAAAAAAACACAGAAGTTTTGTTTGGAGTAAACATATCCCCAGCTGTTTTCGAACTTGTAATTATTTTTGAACATTGCTGGAAGTACTTGGTAATTAAAATACCCCAAAACAACAAATCAAAGAAGCAAGCAACAAACCAAATTAAAAAAATCCAAACAAAGCATCCAAAACTCACACACTTCTTAGTGAGTTTTACTGTATTTTGTCAGTTGGTGTACTGTTGATTGTGTGCATTTAGGTGGAGTGAAGGAGTGGTAGTAGCATTTGCAATTTACCAAGATAGTGGAATTAAAATTACCAAAGTTTTAATTATATTTGCTGCTGATTTGTGCCATGGTGAATATTTCAGGACATTCTGAGGTGTAATTTTTTTTCTTCAGACTGGAAATACTGAGACAGGGGTAACAGATATTTTGTGTCTTTCTGCTGTGAAACTTTTCTATCTGCTTGATCTCTGATCTTAGAACAAAAAGCAACGGATGATGGTACGAGCAGCTGTACTGAAGATGAAAGATCCTAAGCAGATTATCCGGGACATGGAAAAATTGGATGAGATGGGTGAGTCAAAGGTACCAGGTGTTGGATTTAGGCAGTAGTTTATATAGATGCGCAGTGTAAATTTAACAGCCAATGTGGGAGACTGAATTAGAGTTAGAGTAATCTTTTTTCCTTTCCTCTTAGAAGGGGGGATTCTGTGAATATCTGGGGATTGATTATGACTTGAGGTGTTGTGGTGTCATCAAAGAGGACTTTTTTCCAAGAAGCTAATTGATAAGAAGAATGAGTAGTATGTGTGTTTGCTGCTAATGTAGAGTTCAAGGAGGGGATTGTCATAAGGCTGAAGACTTCCTGAAAACAAGGATTGGAACTTGTTTTGAAATAGTTTCATTCATCATAGTTGTGCAGTAGAGTAATTTGCAAATTCATTGTCACTTTTTTTGCTGTCTTGGATCAGAGTTTAACCCAGTGCAGCAGCCACAACTTAATGAAAAAGTGCTGAAGGATAAACGCAAAAAGCTCCGTGAGACTTTTGAACGTATCTTGCGGCTCTATGAGAAGGAAAATCCTGACATCTATAAGGAACTGCGCAAGTTGGAAGTGGAGTACGAGCAGAAGAGAGCACAACTCAGCCAGTATTTTGATGCTGTCAAGGTAATGCTTAACTGTATTTCAGTCTTGTCACTGTGGTAGTGTATTCTCTTTGCTCATTAGGTGTTACAGTTACAGAGGAAAGGAGATTTACACGAGTTCAGCATAATGTGGCCCATATAAATGTTAATTTGCGTAGTACCTCACATTAGAGCATTTCAGTGAGGACAGTGTGGTGGTTGTCAGGTCACTTGTCTCTGATACGCTGATCTCATTCAACATGAAAGGAGGAGAGAGAAATTTGTATTGCAAATCAACAATATCAGCCTTTTGTTTTCTGTGTTAAAGAGAGAACAAGCCTGTGAGTGTGCAATTGATATTTCTGTGAGTTTCTGTTAAATCTCTTGCTGGAAATAATGAGAATCCTTTGGCATGACTTTAAAGATCTTTCTCTAATATTCCTCCCTACCTTGCTGGAGAACATAGTGTTGTGCAAGTGCAAGGATCTGTAAGACCTTTTTTTTTTTTCCTTTGGAACATGCAGCAGTCTGTGACTTGAATACTTAAAAAACACAAAAGCACAGCCATACTTGTCTGCAGCCTCTTTATTTTGTAGGCTGAAGGTCTAAAGGAAGATGGAAATTTGACTGAGTTTTAACTGAAATACTAAAGCTTTTTATGGGTGCATTGCAAGTGCTTTGGTTTGCATTGAAAACTTTTACTGTTGATACTTTCCTTAATTTCTTTCATGGACTGCTGCCAAGATAACACACCCTAAGAACGGACATGTTTGAAAAGTGGTGGCAGGTTCCATATGTTCTGTACTTCAAAAAAGTAATGAGTTTTTGCAGTAGCTTCTGTGGGAGTAACCCATTCTCTTTTTTTTCCTCCCTTCAAGAATGCTCAGCATGTTGAAGTGGAAAGTATCCCCTTACCAGATATGCCTCATGCTCCCTCCAACATCCTCATACAGGACATTCCCCTTCCAGGGGCTCAACCACCTTCTATTCTCAAGAAGACATCAGCCTATGGGTAAGTGGAAAAAGAAACTTAAAGGGGATGTAAAAACGAAGCACTCACAATACAGGGGACGAGCTAGAGGTAGAACCAGAGGTAATACTGACTCATACAAGTTAGGAATTCTGTGCAAGTGAATTGTGCTTTCTTTTAACCAAAGCCCTTTTTAATCTTTCCCCACTATTACAGCTTTTTGTTTAAATTTCTTTGAGTAATACATTATTCCCTCTAGTTTTTGTCTTTTTCATGTCAGGAAAACTTAGAGCCCTACTGTTTTGAACATAGATGCCCCTTAAATTGCCATATGTGTGTTCTTTTGTCCTGCTGGCATATTCAGTGTATATTAAGTATATGTATAGTTCATATAAACCTCTAGTTTGCTTGGTTTTGTTTTGTTGTTTTTTTCTTTTT
>VZUA01091534.1:809-12085 GCA_013401035.1 Horornis vulcanius
CCTGTCACTGAATGAATGAACCAACAGGTTCAGTTTGTGACCTGACCCTGGGAGTTGAAAGCAACTTACACACAGGCCAGAAAAATTATTCCTCTCCTCGAGGATTCTTAACACAGTCCTGCCTTCTCTCTCAGACTCTATTCTCCCAAATGCAGCCACAATCCCATCCAAGACAATTGTGTCCAAAGCCTGCTGGCATGCCAGCCCCCAAACACAGCACCTTGTCA
Source organism: Horornis vulcanius (assembly GCA_013401035.1). Taxonomy (NCBI): domain Eukaryota; kingdom Metazoa; phylum Chordata; class Aves; order Passeriformes; family Scotocercidae; genus Horornis; species Horornis vulcanius. The sequence goes on from VZUA01091534.1 coordinate 1,037, forward strand.
GCCCCAGCTCACAGGTCACCCCACACTGCTCACCTTTGCCAGGCATCCTCAGCACACCCTTGGCTGCTGTGTGACCCCCAGCCATCACTCAGCTGACAGGGACTGTTACCCTGCAGCCTCTAAGGGACAGCCAAGCTACAACTCCAGTTCACATCAGTCTAGACTGATGCTGTAGGAACTCAGTAAACCTCACTCATCCCACTTGGGTGGGTTGGTGTGTACCTGCAGTTACCTCCTCTCCACTCCTGATTTTTCTCCCACTCTCTCCTTCAACAGAATGGAGTTATTTTGAGATCTGAACATGTATATGTATTCTCTCTTTAGAAAGAGAGGTAAAGAGCCATAATAATTTCCCATTTTATTGAGTTACTGAGGAGAAGGAGGGAAAAGACTCTTATCCTGAGACAGAAGAGCCTGCACGTGACAAGAAAGGGAAATGAGGGAGAGCGACATAATAAAAAGGCAGCAGAAAAGGGATCACACCATCTTCTTTCTCAACCAAGAGCTAAATCCTCAACTCAAGGATGGGATCACATCTCAGGCATCTCCTTCTGACTTTTCCATCAATTGTCATGGTGACTGCAAACCCCAGTTTGTAACACATGGGCACCCATAATGTCTGGTGACCAATACGTATTACACTCTAGCTGCAGACTGGCACAAATTCTGGCACTGGTGTGAACTCCAGCACAGAAGTTTCTGGAAAAGCTCATATATACACTCACATGAGAACTGAGACAGGAAAGGATCAAGATTTGGTGTGGGACATAGGGCAGGGTGGGTGACACCTGGGCTGTCCCCAGCAGTGCAGCCCCCTCTGCACAAGGGTACACATATGCCTGTATCCACAGCTCTGAACCAGCTCTGATTCAGCTCCAAAGCCAGACATGGCACACTTAGCATTGCCCCCAGGACTCATCTGGCTTTGCCACCTTCCTCAGATGCTTCCTGGGTCAGCATGAAAGCCTATCCAACCTAAAACATAGCAAATGGAATTGCCAGGGGAGATAAACCCTCAAATCATCCAGAAGGGGATTGAAATGCATTTTTTTTCTGCTTGAATTTTACTTAGGGGCTGGCCTGTTTTCCCTCCATCATTTCTCATACTATCCAGAGACTCCCAGCACTGAATCATGGCCCAATTACTTTTACAGCTCCAGGATATACACAGACAACTTAATCCTACAGCCTTCATTAAAGTTCTGCCTCGCTTCTGTGCAAGCTTAGCCTGCACCAGGTTGAAAGAGGCAGAGGATTGGAGCACTCCTTGGAGCCCTGGTTCTGTTTCTTTAGAGAAGAGGCACCGATTCAGCTGGTTTGGGTAAGCACTTAGATATCCTGGGCTTCCCTCTACTATTTCTAAAGCAAACAGGCTTCCTGCAGGAAGGATCCAGCTCAAGCCCCAACAGCCCCACAGGGATTATCACTCACTTGCACCTCAGCCAGGAAAAACACCCATGCAACTCCCACAGGACAGTTCTTTTTCAGTGACATCTAGGATAGAAGAAAGTCATTGGCAAGTAGGAAAGAAGCAGTGACAGATGAGGAAGCTAATTACACCCGACCTGACTAATTAATGCTGACTTTCACATTAAAAAATCCTCACTAGTGTTCCATTTCAATTACCCAGTTGTTCCTTCCCACAGGAAAAAGGAAGCTTTGTGCAACAGCAAGCTAGAAAGAAAAAAGGAAAGAAAGCTCAAGACTAGAAGGGAGGGAAAGACAATTTCTGTAATATAGGAGATTCTCATTGACAAAATAATCAAACTCCACTCTGGTTTCTCTCATGGGCAAAGCTTTCAGAGCAGAGCTAGCAGTTTTGTATTCCTGAAATCTCCTGGAGTTTCCACCAAAGGCCCTTTGATAGCTACATGGAGTTCCTATAAGAGGAATACCCTTTGTGCTTCCAAATCCTCCTAAGAGCACCCAGGTCCTGCTGAAAGCCACAGAGCTGCACACAGCTCTGGCCATGTAGAACAACTGGAGGGCATCATTAATGTACCACACTAAAGCAGAGCTCCACAGGAACACCAGGACACAGCACCACAGTCTTGCTCTACTCTTGAATCACTGAGACTGATCCAGAAGTCTAATTTTAAAACACAACCAAGAAGGGCTTTCTCAGGTCCCTGTTCTTCCTTATCAACACAGCTATCACAAAGAGCATGGACTCCCTTTCCCAGTGTAGATTACCACCCTTTCATCAATTGTTAAACAAAACAACAGAGAGAATTAGCTATGACTTTCCTCTAATTGGAGAACTGACTTCTGTAAGTCTTGCACTCCTGGCAAAGTAAAGCAGGCCGTGGACACCTGACCCTGAATCTCCTCCTTTGTCTCAAAACATTGACTTAATTCAGCCACAGAGCAGAACCTGCACCTGAGGATACAAGACAGGTCCTGTTTGAGTGGGATGCCAGCCCAGAGATGCACATGCTGCTCAAAAGCACTGGGTTGATCTGCTGGCTGAGCTGGCTCCACCATTATTAGTTAAGCAGGTTCACTTTCCCAGTTGCAAGCACAACACAACAACAAGGCTTAAATCTATTTTCTTTCTGTGTGTTTTGCACTTCCCTTTCCAGTTGCTTTAAATCTTTTAGTAGGACACAGAAAAACACTGCCAGACCCCAGGCACTTTCCAGATCAGAATGATATCAGAATGCTCCAGCAGCACAGAACTGTTGGAATTACAGTGTAATTATATAAATACGTGTTTGCTGGGGAAAAATGTTCAACAAAATTATTTTAAATATATATATATAAAAGCTCTACAGCCTATNACAGCCTATAATTCCACTTGCCCACAATAAGCAAGACAATAGGCAGGGCTTTATATAGGAAAGATGATTATCTGATCTCAATCTTTATGAAATCAAGCATGGGTACATGCACCTTCATCTCTTACTGAGGCGTTCCCTTCCCCTGCTGACTGTTCCACCCCTCTTCCACCTTACAGGAACTTTTACATCCTGGCAGCTGGAAACAGAAGGATCAATGATCTTAAGTGATTAGGTTCAATGATCTTTTCCAACCTAAATGACTCTATTATCTCTCGACCAGCTTTCAGACTGGACAAAGGCTGCTTAGAGCACTCTCAGCCTCCCATGTCAAGAAGGATCTTCTGCATGCATCTGCCTGCTATTCCAGGCTCTGATAAACACTGATTAGACCTACTCATAATTGCATGCCAAAAACAGTGTGGAAAGATTAGCTGCAAAGTCAAGCACTCACCAGTCAGGAAATTCAGGGCCAACACAACATCCTTAATTTGTCCCTCTTTTGTAAATGCTCTGCAGTGTAGTTTTGCTTCCAAGCTCAGTGTCCAAGGCAAGGACTCTGCCTTCCACCAGTGCATGTGATGGATGATGCTCCCCAAACCCAGCAGTTATTCACTACCCTGTTCTCCCCTCATCATTCTGTGTGTGGTCTCATGCCTCATTTCCTGCACGCCGCTCATGCCTGGCTCACAGGCAGAATTATTAATTTCCTCGTGAGGTTTTTAACATTGCCTGTCACGACAGAGTCTGAGGGCTGAACCAACAGTGCTGAACTGAATCTTCTCCCAGCACCTCAGAGAAGGAGGGGGTGGTACAGTCTGCATCTGACAGATGCTGGAGCTCAGAAGATGAAGAAAGAAGTAGGCATTTATTTTGGGTGCCTAATTTGACACACAAGATACCAAATCTTTTTGAGGGCAAAAATGGGGGCTGTGTGCAACAAACCACAATCTCTGCTGTGTTCTGCAAGTATAATTTAAGATTTATCATCATAACCATCACTGTGCAACGTAACCTTTATGCTGGTGAGGGATATCCAACCTCCACAATGACAGCCAAATTCACACCACATGCACTACTAAAAAGAACCCAATAAATTGCCCCAAATCACATGCTTTAAAGTACTGCAGCTGGCACTTTCCAAAGGCAAGATTTGCTGACATCAAACCCTGAATGTTTAGTGCCCTGACATCCTGAGATTGCTGCAGAGGTATACCTGCATGAGAACTTTGCTAACATGCTTGTCACTGTCAAAGGAAGTTAATTTCCTGATAAAATAATTTGCTTCTGGTTATTGTAACTAATGATTGTAGGTGTCAGAAGCAGAGTCTTGGTTATAATCTCACAAAACATGCCTCGCAGCCTTGTGTCATGTTTACTACTCAAGTTACTTGCTTGTGCTGATGATAAGCTCTGCTGTCACTCAGGCATGTGGCACTTCCAGGTTTCTGCAAACAGGTATCAAGCAAGCTGAGGCTCTGATATGCTTCAGGCATGACTTACCTAACCACTACAAAAATTACTTAGATTTTGTCTAAACCCCAGCCAGTTGCTGATGCTAGGTAAAGGCATTACTTCTGGCTTAGCTGGGTGCCTTTAGGTGCCTTGACAGATTTCCAAAGCACCCTGGATCCCACCTGCCAGGGCCCAAAGGAACAAGCTTGTCAAAGGTATGCGGATTCCCACACTCCAGCCTACCCCTAAGCACCTGTGCTCAGGGCAAAGCCTTTATGGATCATTAAATATAGATGGCTGCTACAAAGCAGGACCCTAACCCATTGCTATCCCAAGAAGTATCACTCCAGGAAGGAATGTCAGACCACAGAAGGGATTCATCAATTCCCAAGTCAATGGAATAAACTACCAACCCCAAAGCTTGTGTGCTGCTGTTTTACAGACACACTCCAGCTTTACACATCACTGGCACCTTGAAAAGGAAATCCAGATCCTGCTGGCAGTGCCTACCAGTCATTTATTATTCTACTCCATACTCAGCCTCCTCAGTTTACATCAACCCCCGGGACTGATATCACTTTGTGCTCAGCTGCAGGATTCCTGTGCAGACTCTGACCCCTCTCCCCACACTCACCCCTTGCAGTGGGAGGAAGGACACAGACAAGGGCTGGCTGTGCAGCCTCATCCATGTGTAGTTCTCCAGCAATACCCTGCTGGTGTGCACACTACTGCAAAACACACTCTCCTAAAAGGCTCCTTTCCACATTATTCACCTAAGCTGCTAGTTCATCACTGAGAAGAAGGAAAACTTCTTCCTCAGCCTCCATCTGAGCTGTTTCTCTCAGCAGCAGAGGAAACTTTGCTGCTTGTGGTTCTGCAGGCAGCAATATGAGAGGTAAGGCAGGAATTCCAACCTCTGCTGCCAGACCTTCTTGCCAACCACAGCACAGGAGCTGTTTCAGCACCAGTTCCTGCCACTCCAACTTAAAAAGTACAATGAGTTTAAAAGAAAATGTTACAAGTGCTCCACCTGAAGAGTGTACTTAGCCAGCTCTGCTCATTGTGCTCTGACCTTCCAGAAAGAGGAGGAATAGGCACAAAGCCCCATCTGCACTTGTCAAGTCATGCAGGTCACAGTGTCTCGCTCCAGGTGCTACCCATTTAGATCTAATGGATCTAAAGGTCTTATTTTTCACCGCTACAATTTACTGACATCAGAAAATGCCAGTTTTGGAAGAGGAAGGCTGTAAGGCTGTAATCTGTGTTGAGGACACAGCTCCCATGGTATTTCAGTCACATTCACTTTTTCAGCAGGGCTTTCCACACACCAGTATGAGAGGGGGATCTGTAGCACTCTCCCAAATGAGGGAGCAGCAGGAATACTGAAATACTCCTGCACCATTCCAGCTCCGTGCACTGAGCTGAGCTCATCTGTGGCACAGACACAGCCTCCTATTTCCAGAATGTGAGGGTGAAATCTGGAGGAAATTCATCCTGACAGTCACTACAACTGAGTAAGAATAACTGCTTTATAGTGACCCATGGAAAACCTACTACTGGATCAGGAGGGACTCACAAAGCAGCTTACAGCTGACTGGCTTTCAGCAGCCTGAAAAGTGGGACCTGAGCAGGCGTCTTTCTTACCTCCCACACTTCTCTCTCTCCCAAACAGATGCAGCTACCTGCTCTCCTGCCATGAAAACCCAGTGCTTGTGGAATTAGATTAATTAGCACTGCTATTTCATCTTCCAAGAATCAGCGAGAAATCTGGAAGCAGATGTTCAATATCCAGAGGCTGAAGAGTCTCTAGTGCCACACAGCTCACTGCTCTAGAGCAGGACCTGGCTAAGCACATGGCTTTCCAGAACAGAAGGAAAACTTCTTGAGGGGAAGATGTGGAGACAAGACAAGCTGCCTCAGTGCCTGAGCAGCAGGTCGGCAGATCCCCTGCCAGTGCAATGACTTAAAGCTTACTGCCAGCTGCACCAGCCATGCAGAAACTCACATTAAATATTACTACAGCTCAATGAGCACAAACCATTAGCAGAGGAGGGGGCAGGGTCTCAGAATAAGCAAACAGGCTTTAATGACACATTCATCTCAGAGGAAGTCCAGGATGCTTCCAAATACAAACAAGAGACACCATGAGCTGGCTCCTGTTGGTTACTGTGCAAGGGAGGGAAATGTTGCTTACAACAGCTCCCAGAAGCTGCCAATGAAGCCATGTCTCTAGGATACAGATTTAGGCCACCAGAACTGAGCTGAGACAGCAGGAATGTCCCTACTCTTTGCTCTCCTCCTCCCTTCCAGCACAGACATGGAGGTCTGTGATCTGAAGCAGCTCAGAAAGAGGCAAACATCAGCATTGTCTTTATTCCACTTCTACCACCAAAGATGCAGAGATTCACAGCCACAGGAGCTGCTTGTGAGTGGCAACCAGCCAACTCCAAGGGGCAAGAACTGCCACCTGGAAGGATCAAAGCATTTCAGCCAATTGTTCCCAGTTTCTTACTGCATCCCACACTTTCAGATAGATGTTCACAGGCTGAGATGCTACTTGTGCTATCTCTAAGGACCAAGTCCTGCAGTTAAAACACAAAAAATGAAAGAAATATTTGTGGCTCTACTGTTAGTTTTCCCAGCTTTCCTGAGGCAAAGCACATCATCTGCTCTGAATTGCTCTCATATTTTGGAGTTTGAGACTTCCATCCTTTCACAATGTGCCTTGTTCAAAAGACTCCTGGGATTGCCCTTCACAAGAAAACACAGGCTATTTTTGCAAAGACATTTGTAAATTGATTTTCAAAGGGACTCACTGTGCAGCCCTATGTGGATGCAGAACTGTGTCTGGCCCTCTGGAAACCAGGATGTTAGCTGAGTACAAGAGAAAAGTCACTGCAGGCACTTCCCAAATCAGCCAAAGAAATGGAAATGCAAACAGTACCGGGATCTGCTACATAACCAAATAAATGAGCATGTAGGCAGGTTGGTGTACATGCAGGAATGAATTTAGCTGCATATAAACCAAGATTTGGATCCAGAAGAAATTATCTCCCCTATAACACATCAGAAATTCAAGAGACTGCAAGAGGTCTGTGCAGGAAATGTCATCAAAATCTTATTTGTCTGCTACTTAGAGTAGAGCTCTCTGTTATTGGAATCTAAACAAGGCCAGATGCTTTCCTGTGCCACTTACACACAAACCCATGCTATGAACTCTGCAATTAATGTGAGGAAACTTGCACCAAGGAATTGGTTCCAGGCAGCAGAATTACAGGAATGAAGCTTTTCTGCTTTGGCATAAGCACTGCCACAGGGGATGAAACATTTACCTGCTGATATATCTTGTTTCCAGTTGTTGTAGACTGGTGTTTTATAGCTCCCTACAATGCTGCAGCTTTTCTGCCACTCTCTGTGCACAAGTACACTGCCACCAGAGACAAGCATGAAATGGACCAAAGACCACCACTGACCACAGCTCAGCTGCCCACTTGCTGCCCATCTCTGAGCCCTGTGTGAAGGGACAGAGCTGAGGTGCAAGGTTAGGATGGGGAGAAAGAGGAGAGATGGCTTTGGATGTAAAATTTGGTTTGGATGTGGAAAGAAACGGCTTGCAGCATATACATCAGCTTGTGAGACACTCCACTGAGAAACACATCCAGAGACTGGACACTCTGGATGTCCAGTCCGGTCTGGATGGCAAGTCCAAGGCACTGACAGGTGCTCTGTGGGTCCTGAAGAAGCCCAGCCTGCAATGCCCAGAAGTTGGAAATTGTTGGCAGGAAGCACCAGAAGGAGCAGCTTTCAGCATGGCCCAAGAACTAGTCTGAGCTTTCAGGCAAAAAAAAAAATTTAGCTTTTAAAACAAGTTGATATCTATATTGTCCATACTCCCAGTTTAACTAGAGCCCATTGTGTGACTGAGTCACTTTCATGCTCTTGTGGGCCTGTCCACCTCCTCATTTCAGTCAGCTATAAAAATTGGCTTGGAGATTAAACCTGGTGCCTGAGTGTTAGCTGGAGAGCAAGTGGGAGGATGTGCAAGGGGGGAGGTAGAGGGAAAGCAGTAGCAGTGGAAGTATGAAGACAGAGGATTTGGCCAGGTTTGATTTATAAGCAGGAGTCAGGGTTGCTTTGGGCATTTCTCAAACATGTTTAAAATGCCCCGTTGGGCTATAGTTCAAACCTGAGTCTGCGGCCCCATCTTCTCCAGTAATTCATTTCCCTTGTTAAAAGGAGGAACAAAGAGAGAATTTGTTGGGATTCAGGGAATCAAGTGTGCTGCATGTGCAGCAGTACCCCAAACAGCAGAAGGGTTAGGTGCTATTTTATGGGTTTTTTTCCAAATTGTCTCCAAATATTTTAATTCAGCTCAAAAGCAGTTAATTATCAGTTCCTGGGTGTAACACAGAGCCAAGAAACTAGTCAACATCCCCCTAGGAGCAAAGAGTACTTTGTGCATCATATATCAGAGAATGCATAAACAATTTTGCAAACACCTATCAAATCCAATTCCTTATTCCTCTAGGGAAATAGATAGGATTATATACAAGTTCATAAATGAATTAAGCAAGGTTCCACATCCCTGATAGAATTAATCTATTACTTTTGCTGACTTTCACAGAAGCTAAATACAGACCTAACAACAGTCAGCTTTAGTTGCCAAATGAGGGGCAGCAGTGGTACCTACAAATCCATTTATCAGTGACACAGAGACCCTGTGACTTGCTAGCCCAAAATCAGCCCAGTGAGCTCAGAGTAAAATTAGAGATATCCCAGAACACTCTTCTTTGTTCAAATCAAAGAGATTTCTGCTATGCAAAAGTAAGACAGGAAGAAAGTCTGTGGCAGCATCAGACAGGATGCCCTGAAAATCAAATAAGTTTATTCATGTAGTTAGCTTAGCAGGTAGATCCCAGCTAACATTCCCAGTAACAAACCCCAAGTGACTTCACTGACATGACTGCAAGTGAGATGCAGCTGCAGAACCAGGCCCCCAAAACAACAGCATTCACACCTTCAGGTCCAGGGAGAAAAATGATGCTCACCCCTAAATTTCCCTCCATAAAGCAGCAGAGAGTCAAGGCCAGCAGCAGTTCCAGAATCAGATGACTGCCAGGGTGTCTTTCAACCCCTTTAAACACAGTGGCCTCTCCCCTTTCTCCACTGTTTATGAAACATGAACTGCCTTCTATTCAGGAGAAGCTGTTCTGTATTAACAGAGCTTGGCAAAGATCAGGAAGTAACCGTGCCAGCTTTCAAGCCTGCTGCCTTTAAGGCAGATGGCAGGGAAAGTATCCCAGTCTTGTCCCCCAAACCACTTCTCCCAGCAAGCAGAGAGAACTCAAAAACAGGAAAAAAGGGTGAGGTGCCTGTGAAGCCCTACTTTCAGAACAAGGAAACAGCCTCTCTCTGGGTGCCCTGCTCTGCCGTGGGTGTGCTCATCTCCCCACGGGAGAGCAGAGCCTGTGGCACTGCCAGAATCTGCAGGCTCAGAACAAAGGCACATGTTACACTGGAAATTTTGTGTATTGAATTAGAACCAGAAGGAGGAGATGTCCTGCCCCTCCAAGTCGATGATGCTGCCGCCACGAAAAAAAAATCAGCACTGCTAGTGGCTGTGCTGAACTGAACTTTTATGGGAAAGTAAATCCCTCTGGAGCAGCTGGAAGGACAGAATTCCCAGGTGCTACAGACCCACACCTGAAAACAAGAGCTGCAAGTGCAGAGCATCCTCTGGTTCCCAGCAGCAGAACTGCTCTGTCATTCCCACATCGGCTCTTCCCGGGGCAGCTGCTGTCCCTGGGGGCTCAACTCACCCCGGGAAGGAGGATCACACTCAGCTGCCGGCAGAGCAGGCACAAGTGGGCTCCTGAGCTGTGGAAGGCTGAGTGTCCAGTCGTGGTGGCATCCCTAGCACAAGCAATTGCCTTGTTCTTGCAGGAGGGCACCATTCCTGGCTCTAAACAACCAAAATTAAACCTTTGAAGCTTGTTTTGCCAACCGTTTTGTGTCTGTATTTTCTTCTTTTAATGGTGTGGCACTCCAGTTATTAATCTTTTCTGGTTTTCAATACTATAAAAGCGTGACTCAATAGCCGTGCTCAGACCCCCGGAAGCTTCCCTTAGGTGCTGCAGAGGACGGATAATGACAGTACAACAGGCAAGAGAGTCATAAATAACATTCAGTTGGGTGCTAATGCAGACACTTGTTGTAGCTCACGCCTGAAGCACACTGCTATCATTGAGACAATTTACAAACTCACACACAGTTAAGCTTTGCTGAAAGTATCCTGGACGGGGGTCAATGGAAAGTCTTTTGCTGACTTCACCTAGAGCTGGATTAAGCACTTAACTCTTACACTGTCTCCTCCACACTCCTGAATTATTCATTAGGGGCCAGACACTGCAATCCATACTCACACTGCGCTTAATCTGTCCTTTAAATTGACTTGCATTAGTCTGAGTCACAGGCACCACAGCCTTTCTCTTTTTAACACTCTCACTGAATGCAGCAGAGCTATTCACGAAATGAGGGGCTGCTCTGAAAGAGGAGAGGAGGCAGGATCCAGCCCTTAGCAAAGGCATCGGACCCGAGAGAAAATTCACCCTGGTAAAGCTACAACAAGATGAATAAACTCAGGTAAATCTGTGGGAAATCAATCATTTAAAGAGATGGCCTGTTCTGCGGTATCACGGGGGCAGATTAAGTGAGTTCTAGGAACTAATATTTCATTGCTCAACTTCATCACGAGGTCTAAAAATACATTCCCGGGGCCCCTGGCCACACATCGGCAGAGCCGAAGGAGTTCCCTCAC